>PVLA01010571.1:0-62048 GCA_004027455.1 Hydrochoerus hydrochaeris
GGCCCTGGGCCTGGGGCGTTTCCTGCTTGGGGCTGGGGGTTGTTGCCAGGGTTGGCAAATATATATTCCAGCTTCTAAAAAATAAAGGCGGATTCAGATTCACTCACAGACTGGTGTGCAGTGTTTTCTGTCTCTCAATCGCCGACTCCCTGACCACCTTTGGGAAACCCTAGCCCTGCCGCAGCTGGACTCCGGCACCAGTTGAGATTTTCGCCAGTACCATTTGTGATACCTTGTTTATTTGTCTTTTTTGGGTATTATTTTCTGGCTTTTTATCCATTGATTTATCTATACTTCAATTTTCTTCAACTACTGTGGAGAAAATTCATATATATATATATATATATATATATATTAGATATATGAAATTATACATATATGAATTTATAGATATGAATTTAAATATATGTGTATGGATATATATATATATATATTCATTCTGTACTTATTTAACTTGAATTTTAAACTTGTTCAGTGTCTTTAACATCTTTCAAGTAATACATGAATTTTGTGATGTACTCACTCTGACTATACAGATTGGAAATAACATCTTATCATTGTCTTAAATTTTAGCTCTTTACAGTTTATTTATTTGTGCAAATGTTGCATATATACATATAAATTTATACATATGCACATTTATACACAAACACGCATATATATAAATATACCAAAAACTTGGATTGCAAGTAGCTAGTTCTGTGAGTGTTCCACAAGGTGAGCAACCACTTTTTTTTATTTAAAGAGAAACAAAAGCATGTAAAGGGTAGAGATAATACAGAATTTCAAAAAAAGATAAACAATAAGAAATCACTAGTTGATAAATTACATACTGTCCTCTTAGAAATAGTTGTTCAAGTTAGAGAATTAAAGCATACAAATTAGATAATCAAACAGTGAGAGTGTAAACAGCTTTGCATGCATGAGTCTCTACATGTATTTCTATCCTTTCTGTATTACAGGGAAAAACAAAACATAGCAAGACAAAACAAAACAAATTCTTATAAAAACATGAAACCAAAAACTCGTATAAAACCACGTACAAAGTGATCTACAGTGACTACTGTGTTGTATCTTATTATTTTCAATAGAATTGTCTATACCATCAGGCATAAATGAATATAGAAGTATAATTGAATATAGCAGTACATAACAATATTAGTAAAAATAAAACATTGTAGACAGTATAAAGCTTCATAGGCAGGTAATAATCAGACTACAGTGGATAGTCTAGTGAATCTTGTCCTCTTAAGTGCAGTTGCCTATACTCTCAGACTTGGTACTATCAATCATAACAGCTGTGAATGCAATCTATCAATATAAGACAGCGATCTAACAAACCAGATTTGATTACGATCAGTCATGGCAAAACAGTTTAGATTTTACAGAGCTTTAGATTAAGTTAATAAGGATTAAGAAATTAAGGATGATTACCATACTATATCCTGTTATTTTTGGGATTACTGTCTGTGCCCTCAAATCTAGTACACATAGAATGACTAGAACAGAATATAATACATCTAAGCAGAGTAGTGTGAGTAGTGTGGGTTTTAAATCCTGGTGCACTATTAACAATATAGTGTATCAAGGCCATCTATGTTACAGATTATAGCCGTCCTTGTCTGCCTCATTTCTGCTGTGCTATTTTCCTGCCATTGTTTGTCTAGTTTTCTCCTTCATTCTACTGCCTGCCCCACTCATTGAGGCCTTTCTGCCACTGTTCCTAAAATCCTGGTATTTTTTTCCTCTATCTCTCTAGAATGTCCTTCAGTATTCTCTGTAGGGTTGGATTGATGGTCACAAACTTTCCCAGTTCCTGTTTGTCATGGAAGCATCTTGTTTCTCCATTAATTTCTAGCAACAGTTTTGCAGGATACATCAATCTGGGCTGGAGATTATTTTCTTTCAGGGCTTGGAATACTTAACTCCAAGTTCTTCTTGATCTGATGGACTGTGTAGAGAAGTCTGCCATGATTCTGATGGGCTTAACTTATAGGTAATCTGTTTCTTTTCTGTGACAACTTTTAATATTCTGTTTTTATATTAAATTGCTGGTATCTTGATTATTATATGTCTGGGTGTAGCTCTGGTTTTTTTGTATGTGGCTGGAGTTCTGTATACCTCATATAACTGAATGTCATTTTCTCTTCCCATGCTTGGGAAGTTTTCCTTAATTATTTCTGTGAATAGCCTTTGTAATTCATCTGTTTGTATTGCTGCTTCTTTGTTCACATTTCTTATTCTTAAATTGTAGATGCTCTTGTTGTCTTCTAGCCTTTGTATTGTTACTGCCTGTCTCCTTGTTATTTTTAAGAGATCATTCCTTTCATGATCACACATTGCAAACTTGTCTTGAAGTTTTGATAGTCTATCCTTAGTTTCTTTTAAAGAGTTTTGCTAGCTTTCAATGGAGTTTTTAATTTCCTGGTAGTCTCTTTGAATCTGCTTTATATAGTCTATATTTTCTTTATATTCTTTATCAAATGTTTCTCTCCTTTTTTGTGTTCCTCCCCTCTTCTGTCTGTATCTTCCTGAGATATGCTTAGCATTTCTTTTATTACTCTACTCATATTTTGCTTTACATGATTTAATATTTCAGTTTTGAGCTCATCTATATGGTCCTGAAGGTATCTCTTAATGTCCATTGAAACCATGTCTGATGTTGTGTGTTTGCTGCCCTCAGTCTCCCTTGTTTTTCCCTCTCCTGGATCAGTGTTCTCAGGGTTCTGGGCTGGGGGTCTCCTCTTGCCTCTCTCTCCTGTCATGGTCCTGCCTTCCTTGACACAGGTGTACAGTGGAGTTCTTAGCCCCCTTCCCTGTTGGCCACAGTTCCTCTGAAGCACACTGGTGAGGGACCTCCACCCTCTCCTGCCTAATTTTGTCACTGAGGTGTAAGCAGGGGCTGCATATGCTGGCCCCTCCCCACCAGGCCAGCCAAACTTCAGGCACCTTCACCCAGTTAGGTGCAGGGAATCTATTTGGGATGGCTCATTGGGTTATGGCCAGGGGCATGACCAAGTCCAAGCAAATGCCTCAAATCTGCTGAGGAGAGAACAACCAACTGAAGTCATTCTCTCTCCCAGTCAAACTCCTCCTGCCCAATTTCAACATGTGGTCCACTTGTTCATGCCCTTCCCATGGGGGGGTCTCATTCCCAGCACTGACTGTGGATTAATGAATTTCCCTTTGCTGGCTCCACTCTCCATTTGGGCTCACCAATCCCCCAACTGCAGCACTGCTGTGGCTCCTGTGAGTAGTGGCGGGAATGAGTTTGGATGGCTCTGCTAGCCAGCGTGGATTCAAGCTGGTGCAAATTTAGGCCAGTGCAAACTTGGTTGGTCATGGCAAAAACACTTTCTCCCATAATTTTAGCTGTTCCAATTGTAGTCCCAACATGTTTGATGAGATTTTTATGCTTTAATTTCTTCCTTTGTCAAGATAATCCATCTCCCTCTGTCTGGATCTATCCAGGATGTTTTATTCTGGCATATGAGTTGTTTCTCCCAGGAGGCTTTGTATTTTGTTGCTTGCTGATCCACTATCTTTAGCTCTTCCATCAAGCAACCACTTTGAACACATTTTACCTTGATAAACCAGTGATGTCTTAAAATATGAGCAGTACAGGGTGCCAAACATCACATGACCATGATTGAGCTAATAGTTCTCTCTCCCTCTCTGTCTTTTGGTCTCTATCTCTGTCTGTCTGTCTGTCTCTCTCTCCTTCTCTATCTTTTAGTCTCTCTGTCTCTTTCTCTGTCTCTCTCTCTTTCTCTCTCTCTCCAAGACTGTGGGTAATCACCTCCCAATAGAAAGAGGTTAATGGAGAAAAACTTATCTGAAGAAGAGAATAAAAAGGCAGAGGAATCCCTCACTCCTAATGAGATTAGCTAAATGTGAAAAACAGTGCAGAATTTTGCAGTGCTAGTGATGAATCTATTTAACAGTACAATGCAACAGTTCCATGAGGTCCTCAAAAGGAGGCAAAAGCGTGTGTCATTGGACAGGTTTCTTGTTAAAATTCCTTGTTAAAATTGCACAAAAAATTTTCCAGTGAGCCAATAGATAGCAGTGTGGCCCTTAGTGAAGGTGAAAGTTGTCTTATACAGTAAGCCTCTTTTCTTTTCTCCCTCACAGCAGCCATAAAAGTTTTAAAAGTTAAGTGGAAGTCAATTTGTTTTTGTATGTTCTAGATTATTGTGTATTATATGACAGTACTATAATTGTTTTATATGAATATTTTTGGGTTGTTTTAGCAAATCATCTGAGTTTCCATTTCTTATTAATAAATTCCCTTTTATATTTAAGTGCTTTAAATTATGAGCATACTTCCAGATGAGTATGATTAAATTATAAACATACTTCCAGATGGTCACAAACCAAGGTTTTATCATATATATAGCTGAATGCAGTATTTTATACCTACCCATATTTCACACTTTCTGTTTCCTAGTCCATGTTTCCTCACCAAATTTCCTTCTAGAATTATTGTGCTGCTTGATTTTTTTAGAACTGGATATTTGCAGATGACATGATATTCTACACAGAAGACATCAAAAACTCCATAAAAATTTCTAGATTTAACAACCAAATTCAGTTATGTAGCTGGATACAAAATCAACACTCAAAAATCAGTAGCTTCCTGTACATAAATAGCAAACAGACTGAGGAATTATGGAAACCACACCTTTCATAATAGCATCAAGAAATGAACTACTTAGGAATCAATCTAATAAAGGGAGCAAAGGATCTGTAATTGAAAACTGTCATACCCTGTAAAAGGATATCAAGGAAGCTATTAGAAAATGAAAAGATGTACCTTGTTCTTAGGTAGGAAGAAATAACATAGTGAAAATGGACACACTCCCAAAACTGTTATACAAATGTAGTGTGACCCTGATCAAAATACCAATAGCATAGCTCACAGAATTACAGAAAACAATCTAAAATTTATGTTGAATCAGAAGAGATCTAGAACAGCAAACAACAAAGAGAACAGATTCCTAAAATTCATTTGGAAACAGGAGGGACTCAGAATAGCAAAAGCAATCCTTGGCAACAAAGGTAAGACAGGAGGTATCACAATCCCTGACTTTAAACCACACTAATAAACTACTGTGAAAAAAAACAGTATGGTACTGGAAAAAAAGTAACAGACCTAAAGATCAATGCAATAGATTAGAAGGTGCAGAGACAACTCCAAACTCACACAGCTACCCTATTTTCCACAAAGGGGCCAAATACTATCACTGGAAGAAAAATAGCCTATTTTGTAATTGGTGCTAGAAAAACTGGCTTTCCACATGCTGAAGACAAAAATTAGACCCATTTCTTTCACCATACACTAAACTAAAATTGAAATTGGTCAAAGATCTAAATATTAAAACAGAAACACTAAATCTATTGGAAGATGGGATAGGTAAAACTCTTTAAGACACAGGTATAGACAGACTTTGTGAACAAAACCCACAATGCAACAGACAAATTACAAAAAATGAACAACAGGGATTTTATTATAAAGCTTTTACACAGCAAAATAAATCAATGGAAGGAAAAGATAACCCATAGAATAGAAAATCATTTTCCAGTTGTTTCTCAGATAAAGGACTAATATCTAGAATATATAAAGAATTCAAAAAATTACTCCTCCCAAATTTAAGACCCAACCCAAAAATGAACACCTTAAACAAATAGACAAGTCTCAAATGAAGTAAAAATGTCAAATAAATATGTGAAAAAATGTTCAAACATCATTGGCTATTTGAGAGACGCAAATTAAAATAATACTGACATGCCACTTCACTCCATAAATAACAGCTATCATCAAGAAATCAACCAGTAACAAGCACTCGCAGGGCTGCACGGAAAAAGGACCCTTCTCTACTTTTTGTGGAAGTGTAAACTGGTGCAACCACTGTGGAAAACAGTGTGCAGATTCCTTGAAAAACTAAGACTAGAAGTTTCATTTAACCCATCTATTCCTCTTCTTGGTATCTTCCTAAAAGAGTTAAAAACATGCACACCCTTGTTTGTAGCAGCACAGTTTATAATAGCTAAATCTTTGGAACAGTCCAAATGCCCATCAACTGATGAATGGGTAAAGAAACTATGGTATTTTTCTTCAATGGAGTACTACTTAACCATAATTAAGCATAAGTTTGAGACATTTATGGATAAATGGATGAAACTTGAGACCATAGTCTTAAGGGAAATAAACACACATGTGCAAATAGTGCATTTTTTTCTCTGATGTGAGAAACTGGCATTGTAAATAAGGACCAGAACATATATTAGATAATTTGAAATACGAAGAAAATACTCAACTGAAAGAAAACAAGAGGGAGGAAGGAAAAAAGAAGGAAAGGAAAAGAGTAAAAAAGAAGAATTTCAATGTGCCATATACAGGAACAAAGTTCCTATGATGAAAGCAATAAGTATGTATATTTACAATGTACTCAATTAATTAAAAGTCTCAATTAATTAAAAAAGAACTGGGTACATGCTTCCAAACTGGAATGTTTTGTCCACAGCTTTGAGGATCCTATTTTGATCTTATTATAGTTTTACTATTGGTGAAAAGTCAGGTTCAATTTAATTGAAGCCCTTAATGACTATTCTGACTTTTCTTCATGTCCCTTTGTAAGGTATTGTCTTTGTTTTTGTTGTCCTGCAATTTGAACAAAATCTAGGTGTGCACTGAAAAACTTACTCATCATGCTCAGGGTGAGTATCTTGAATCTGTGAATTAGTATTTCCCATGAATTATGATAAAGTACCCAATTTTCTTTAAATGTTGATTCTATCTCTGTCTCTGTTTTTCTTGTTTTTTTCTTTGAGGACTCACTTTTATATAGTACCTTCTCACTATATTACCCATATCACTTTTCTTCTTACTTTGGTGGCCATAGTTCTCTAACATTGTCTTGTGTATTTTCATGGTATGTGTTTCTTTGGGCACATTCTGGATTAATTGTTTCAGGTAAATCCTCCAGTTCACAAATTTTCTCTTTAATTCAAGCTGTAACTGATTTATGTTTAAAGTATACACACATTTACTTAGCTTTAAGAGTTATATCTATTTTATTTCACACCTAGCTGATCAGTTTTGATATTTTACTCCTTTATATTTTGAATTCCTTATTGTCAAGAAACATTAAAAGTACTTGTTTTACACCCTGCTTCTTATAACTGAAATATTTGCAGCCATTTTTGATCTGATTCTATATCACTTATGCTAACTCTGAAGTGGTATTTCCTTGGTTATCCTGTGGGTTTTGCTTGTGAACTCTTATTTATTAGTCCTGTAAGCATGGAAATTTTTTTAGGCTTGGGTTTAACAAATATTTATCTAGAGAAGTGTCACCCTTTGCTTCTACAGAATAATAACAATCTAGTACTATCAAACTCTGAAGCAAAAAATGCCTTTATTCTTTTGTTATTTATGGAAATTTAACTTCAAAGAACACAAATTTAGTTACAATAGAATATTCAATCAAATTATGACCTTGTACACTGTTGTAAGGTTTTTTGGTGATTATTTTTTTAAATTATATTTAAAGAGAGGGGAAAAATAAAGCAAAACAGAAAAAAAGGGTAGAAGCAATACAGAATTTAAAAAAAATGAACAATAAGTAATCACTAGTAGGTACATTACATATTGTCTTCCTGGATGAAGTTGTTCAAGTTACAAAATCAAAGCACACAAAGTGTACATTCAAACAGTGAGGCTGAAAACAGCTCCATTCTCTGACCCAGCAAAAACTTAGCAACATAATTATCATTCCTACACCCTCAAATATACATGCAGTTATATCCTTTAGTGCACCTGCTTTTCCTTTTTTTGCTTTTTAAGTTCATTATGTGTTTAGTTATATCATGTTTCAGGTTGCTCAGTACCTTGATGATCTGTTTTTTTGTTGTTACTTACTTTAAATTTTTTTTCTTATTTATTATTGTTTTTTATTTTGAAGGTAGCAAAATACAGCAGAACAAGACAGGACATTGCCAACTGAGGCAGTGCAGTGAAATTGGTGCAGAACCTCACAGCAGGCCACTGGGACAACAGCTATAGGCACAATAGTACATCTGGTTTTCTTCAGAAGTTGCTCCTTCAATCAGGCAGATCAATATCAAAGAAATATCAAAATTACAAAAACAGAATATTGAATAGAGCAATACCATTGATCAAAACAGAACAAATAGAGATAAAAATATTTGCCCTCAAAGAGATGGCAAAAGAGAAAATCCCTTATTTGCTATATTGCATATAGTCAAACTTGCAAGACATGCTCAGATCTCCTGCTCTCACTTGCTATTGGGGTGGAGGTATGAATGTTTCATTTTTAGCCCGTGCCCTGGTAGGCTCATAGCCACGCACCAGAGGAGTGAACTGGCTGCCTGTTTTAGCCACAGCCCAAGGTCCAACATTGCGTATAATGGATCTCAGGAAACGTTGATGTGGTTCTTGCCCTGGAGTGGCTGTGGCTTGCCAGGCCACAGCCACTAACCAGAGCAGTGTGCTGGCTTTAATGTTTTTTAAATGAATAGATATTGATGAAATTCAGTATGATATATCTGTGCATAACCATAGTGTAGAATGGTAAACTGAACCTCCCTTTTTCCATGGTAGGGTGGATTTATCCTTTTTTTTTCTACTAAAAATCTTTCTTTCTTCTTAAAGAAATTCTTTCTCTTCCTTGCAGCAACATATGTTCAGCCAAGAATATGTTCTTAATATTTTCATAGCATTTAAATGTGATATACTGGGAAAAAAAATTTTTTTTGGTACCAGAAATCAAACTCATGACCTTGTGCTTGCTAGGCAGCCACTTACACCACTGAGCTAAACCCCAGGCACAGAAACTTTGCTGTAAGTATCCACTCTATTATATTATCAAAAGTATATTTCCCACTCTAAACATTCTTCAGTCTTAATATAACCACCACCATGACCAGTTGGTCTGACTGTCCAGACTGACTTAAAGGAAAAGACCATGACCCCTTCATCTTTGAATTTCAGTGCTGATGGGACTCAAGGTTGGTTGCATAAATGGAATAATACATTCTTAAAACTAATAATGTAATGATGAGAGATTTTCCATAAATGAAACAGAATTAACTCATTAAACTTCATTTTCTTCATATTTCAGGTTTACACATTATGTGTTAGATTTTCAAAGCAATAAGACTCTTTTCTTTCAAAGGTTTGGAAACTACCTGTGGGCTCATTGATTCTAGAAAGTATGCAGTAAGATAATTAGTGCACTTATTGCACCCTCTTAAGGAATTTGTACAGAAGGGGTGGGAATAGGTGGGCCCAGTGGGGAGGCAGAGATGGACCAGCAAAAGTCTTGCTGTACAGGTGCTTAGCCTGTAGAAGGGTTCTTGCAAAGGCCAAGAGAGCACTGAATCTGGGTGAGCCTGGAGCCAGGAGGAGGCCCCTGGCTGGACCCTGCCCACCTTCCTGAAGGTGATTGTGTAGCTGGTGCTGTGGTAGCCATCTGCCTACACAGTCTCAGGAGAAACTCCATGCTGGCAAATGCCACTGATTTCCCCACCATAGAGCACTTCTTTTAATTTAAAGAAAAAAAATGAAACAGAAAGAGGGTAGAAATAATACAAAATTTCAAAAGAAAACAAAAACAAATCTAGTAAGAAATCACTAGTTGACAATCACATATTTTCCTCCTAGAAGTAGTTGTTCAAAACAGTAAAGCATACAAAAGTAAAGTAAAGCATACAAAGTGGACATTTAAACAGTGAGACTACAATCATATCTGTTCATCTATCCAAAAAGAACTTAGTAATATGGTCATCAATCCTATACATTCAAACATATATCCTTATATGCAGTTATATCCTTTAGAATACTTTCCTTTCCTCTCTCTTTTTTACAATAACTATAATAATTCTCATAAACTGTTTAGAAATTCTACACATGTATAAGTCTCTACATACATAGCTAGCCTTTCTGTATTAGAGAAAAAACAAACCAAAACATATCAACAATACACATTTCTAGAGAAATACAAAATGTAAAGGACATATAAAACCACAATACTAGGTGATCTATGGTTGTCATCATAATGTCTCCTGTTACTTTCAATAAAATTGTCTATATCATCAGGCACAGTATAATTAAACTTATCAGTACATAGCCCTATTAATAAAAACCAAACACTGGAGACATTATAGGACTTCAAAGGCAGTTAATAATCAAACCAGAATTGGTATCCTATTGAATTCTGCCATCCCCAGAGTAGTTGCCCTACTCGCAGACTTGACACCCTCAAGTATAACCAGATTCGAGTAAAATCAGTCAAGAAAAAATAGCAATATAGCCAATCTTCTATGCCTCATCTCTGCTATGCTATTTTTCTGTCATTGCTGTTTACTTTTCTCCTTCCTTCCACTGTCTGCCCCTTTCATTGAGACCTTTCTACCATTGTTCCTGGAATCTTGGTGGTTTTCTTCTCTCTCTCTAGAATGTCCTTCAGTATGCTTTGCAGGGTTGGCTTGGTCACAAACTCCCCAAGTTCCTCTTTGTTGTGGAAATATCTTATCTCTCCATTAATTTTGAGAGACAGTTTTGCAGGGTACATCAATCTGGGTTGGAGGTTATTTTCTTTCAGGGCTTGGAATATTTCACTCCAAGCTCTTCTTGATTTGATAGTTTGCATTGCGAAGTCTGCTGTGATTTTGATGAGTTTTCCTTTATAGGTAATGTTTCTTTTTTCTGACTGCTTTTAATATTCTGTTCTTGTGATGGATTTCTGGGATCCTATTATATGTCTGGGTGTAGAACTGTTTTGGTTGTAGCTGGCTGGAGTTCCATATGCCTCATATATCTGAACATAGAAAACATCTATTTCCTATGCTTGGGAAGTTTTCCTTAATTATTTCTATGAATAGCCTTTTTATTTCATTTGTATTTGTCCCTGCTTCTTCATTCACATTTTAATTCTTAAGTTATAAGTCCTCTTGTCATCTTCTAGCCTTTGTATCATTACTTTCTAGTTCCTTGTTACTTTTAAGAGATCCTTCCTTTTGCAATCATACATTGCAAATCTATCTTCAAGTTTTGAAAGTCTGTCTTTAGTTTCAGTTAAGTTTTGCCAGTTTTCAATGGAGTTTTTAATTTTCTGATATTCTCTTTGGATCTGTTTCACATATTCTTGATTTTGGTTATATTCTTCATCAAAGGCTTCTTTCCTTTCTCTAGGTTCCTCCATTCTTCCATTTGTTTCTTCTTGAAGAATACCCAGCATTTCTTTTATTAATATTTTATCTTGCTTCACCTGAGTTACAATTTCAGATTCAAATTTGTTGATGAAGTCACGGAAGTATTTCTTTATTTCCAATGAGGCCGTGTCTGATATTGCATGTTTGCTGCCCTCAATCTCCTCTGTATTTACCTCTTCTTGACTTATTTTCCCTGGGTTGGTGGTTGGAGGCATTTTGTTATTTCTCTGTCTTGTCATGTTTCTGGTTTCTTTCACACAGGTGAATAGTGGAGGTCTCCGGACCTTTATGTACTGCCTTAAGTCCCTCTCCAGCTTACTGGCTAGGGCAGCGCTGTCCTCTCCTGTTTGTTGTTGATCTATGAGGTGCACACAGGGGCACCTCAGAGCTTCATTCAAACAGGTGTACTAGTGCTTACCCATACTGTAATCTCAAAGTTGTGGGAGACTGAAGCAGGAAGATTGCAGGTTTGAGTCCACTCTGAGCAACTTAGTGAATTAGCAAGATTTCTCCTCAAAAATAAAAAATTTAAAAAGGGGTGGAAATGTATCTCAGTTTGAAGACCTTGAGTTCAATCCCCAGTACACTTGAATACGTGCTCTCCTTTCATCTGTTCTTCTCCAAGGTGTCAGATTCTAGCATCTGAGTTGTTTTTCAAAGAGAGCTTCTCTATCATGCTACCTATCAATAGGCCATCTTGCATCTCCCCCACTGAGTACTTCTAGCCAAGATTCTCTTTTAACCCCAAAGCCAGGCGATAGAAAAGGAACCCAATGTAACAGCAAGCTCCCTTTACCTAATTTTATAATATTAATAACCAGAAGCCTCACTCTATACTCCAACAGCTGCCTCCTGCCTTCAGCCAAAGATTTCTAAATAGTTTAGCACTCCAGTATTCACAATTCAGTACTCACAGAGTTTCTTCTTTTATTCTTACTGTGTGGATTTGCAACATGGCCAAGTGATTTCTAGGCCAGAGATCAGGGTTTTAGCCTTGTCTGCTCTCAGTTCTGTCCTCGATGGCATCTTGACTGGAGTGGGCCAGTTCCTTGCCACTGGAGACCTCAGTTTATGCACGTTTTCAATAGTGGAGGGCATAGGATATAGTCTAAGGTATGCACAGATCCAGCAGGTCTTGGCTTCTATGACTGAGACCATCTTGATTTCACCATAAGCCATAATGTACCTCCTATTTTTAAAAGTGATGGAATAGTTTACAATAAGACCTTTAGAACCATAAATTACCCATTAAAGATAAAGCAGGGATGTCTTTTGAATCCTTTTGTTTGCCTATAGTTCCAAGAGGACTTCAACTCATGGTTTCAGAGATCTCAGTCCATGGTCAGCTGCCACCAAGGCAGAAACCTCATGGCAGACAGCATGGTGGGGCAAAACCTCCCCTCTTTATGCTCAGAAAGCAGAGCACAGGGAAACAGCCAGAGAAGAAGGGGCCAGGAACCAGTGTTGTCCTCCAATTTTATACTCCCATGATTCACCTTGTCATTCCCAGAAGTGTGCTGTATTATTCTATGCATCCCTCAAACCAACCAAATTGACAGTGATGCTCAGTGATCACAATATGCCATTTGCTACTCATTTTTTGTGTGGATTTAAAGGTTTGTCTTATTTACTCAGTCTGCTTGTGATCCTTTTAAATCTTGCATTTACTCATGATTAGTTTTGGAGAGCCTGTCAGAATGAATTCTCCTGTATGATCACAATAGAGACCCATTCAGTTGATTCTGAGATCCAGGAATATGAACACCAACTGTATTTAGGCTTCCATACTATTTTGGTCACCTTCTACTCCCCTCTCTTAGCTCTTGAAAGTATTGTTAAAGTTGCAGAAATTGATGTCATTGGACTCAGTGCCTATTCATCACTGAGTCATTTTCAGTGCTTTCTCTCCTTTCCCAGTAGTTTCCTGTCTGAGCACATATTCAAGTCTACTTGGGATTGAACTCAAGTCTTCAAACTGAGATATATTTCCACCCCTTTTTAATTTTTTTTATTTTTGAGGAGAAATCTTTCTAATTCACTAAGTTGCTCAGTGTGGACTCAAACCTGCAAACTTTCTGCCTCAGTCTCTCACAATTTTGAGATTACAGTATGGGTAAGCACTAGTACACCTGTTTGAATGAAGATCTGAGGATTTTTGTTTCATGGGCTCCTTCTGGGGAAAGGAAATTTGAAATTTCTATTTCAAATAGAAATTTGAAAAATAAAACATATTTTAATGGGCATAAGGATGAAAACACTATGGGATGGATTTATTATTACATGTTCACTGAAATGGTGCTCAATTGGTCTTTTGATTTTAAATGATACTAAAATGTTTTCATCTGCTATTGAAGATGAAAAGTGCTCACAAATTCAGCAAGTCTTGGGTTCTATGACCCAAACACCACATATAAAGTCATGGGAGAGGAGACAGCTGTTTATGAACAGAAGACAGAAAGCAAGCATCCAGACAGCACTGTGGGTGCACAGCATCCTAGAAGACCCCATGCAGGGTATCACATTTTGCATCCAGATGTCCCCTCTTTCAAAGCCCCACACATCCATAGTTGGGGATTTTGGAAGACAAATGGCTCAGGGGGTACTGTACTCATTAATGGATCAATCCACTGATAAGTTTACAGCTAAATGTGCTTTTGGGAGGTGGTACATGGCCAGAGGAGTTGGATCACTGGGATGTGTGCCAGAAGGGTTTATTTTTCTTCTCAGCTCCTGCCCTCATGCTCTCTGTTTCCTGTCTGTCATGATGCGAGCTGTTCTCCTCCACCATGTGCCTCTTCCACTCCATCCTGCCATTGAACCAGTCAACTATTGACTGAAATATGAGCCAAAATAAACCTCAGCTCTGAGTTGTGAGTGTTGGGTATTGCCTTGTCCAGGAAAACAATTAACTCTGAAGCTTGAAGCAAAGCAGAAGGCTGAGCAGGAACTAAGCAGGTAAAGAGAGAGGAAGTTTCTTTTGGGAAGAACTCATGAAAAATGAAAAAAAATGAGTGCATTGTACAGAGAACTATGAGACATAAGATGCCGAAGCAAAATGTACATAAACAGAAATAGAGGTAAGACTGCAAAGATAGATGAATGCATAAGAAATGAGTCCTACTGGTCAGTTTAGTGACATGACTTTGTGCAGGATGAACAGTAGGGAGCTATAGAGCAATTTTAGAATGAGAATTGTTAGTTGGCTTTCTGTCACTGTAACAAAATACATGAGATAAGAACTTATGAAGAAGGAAAGTTTGTTTTGACTCCCAAGTGTAGAGGTTTCAATCCATGTCAGGTAGAAGATTAGGGCATGGATGGCTGGCTGGAAGACAGCTATCAATTACAAAGATTCAGAACAGAGGCTGAGCCAACAGAACATGACCTGTCTCCTGCTGTCAGGATGCATGGGCAGAGCAACTTCCAGTGAACTGAATCTGAGAAAGCATCAAAGATCAAGACAGTGCAGTCTTGCCATTCCACTGTTTTCCTGTTTCTGCACTGGCCCATCCTGCTGTCAGGATGTATCCCTTTTATTCATCTCTTTTTCTTCCTTCCTTCTCTTTTTTCACTCTTTCTTTTTCTTCTTTTACTGCAAATAAAAATTGTGCTTACCTGTTCACTAAGTGTTGTGGCCAATTCCTTGGGTGGAACACAAAGATCCTGGAGTCACCAGACACTCCTGGCCTTGCAGCAGCACAGTACATGTGGCAGAACCACGTGGTGGAGGAAGTAGGTTCATCTCATGGTAGCCAGGCCATGGCAAAGAGGGAAGAAGCCCAAGGTGCCAGTGTCACCTTCAGGGCTCACTCCCAGTGACCTGACTCCTTTACACTGGGTGCCATCTCTGAAAGAGTAAACCATTTCCAGGTTGCTACACCTGCAAGCACAATCCCTTAGGGAGATTCCAGATCAAAACCACAGCAAATGATGCAATGAGGTTTTAGACTAGAAAGATTGGAAAGCACATGGATGAGAAGTAGCACAGTGTGTGTGAGTGTGTGTGTGTGTGTGTGTGTGTGTGTGTGTGTGCATGCACAGGTGTATTCACATGTTCTGGAGGAGAAGGACTTCCCAGAAGGCTGTCACCCTTTCTTCCATGAGTGCTCTGTGGATCTGAAAAGTAAAACCTCTCACAAGCAGTTCTTGGAACAGAGGCTACTGAGTTTGGGCTTTCAAAACCTCCTGTGGAAAAAAATAGGCCACTAAAACTTTTCACCCATTGACATTATGTGTGACAATGTTTGGTAATGTTATAAAGAGAGAAGAGAGGGAGCAATCTCCTAAAGAAGTTGTCATCATCCCCATCTGAATTCCCTGTGGGTCTGAACTTGCTTTGCTGTCCTTTGCTTCCAAAGCCCTTTATGTATGCCATTCCCTTTTTCTAGAACACCTTTCCTCCCTGGCTGGCACATTGAACACCTGCTAAACTTGCACAAGGAATCTTGAGTGCCACTTAATGCAGTCTCCTCACCCTCTCCTTGGACATTCAGTTCTTTGGTCTATGACTGTAATGAAACACAGTTCTCTGTATGCCAGCACCTTCCTTGGGTACCCACAGTGACATGACTGGGCCTCTGTGGAAGAACAAGTTGTTGGGGACAAGGCCTCTGCTTAAGGTCCACCCCAAGATCTGGGCCAGTATTTTATGCACAACATCCAGGCTGACTTTGGATCAATAAAATAATTTACTAGTGACTGTACCTTACTTTAATAAGATAGACTTGCTAATGCAGGTTTTAGGCATTGTACCTAGCCTAAAAATGTATCTAGGAAGCAGAGTTAAGCTTAGCTATCTTGCAGTACATTTTACAGAATGGGGTGTGAATTTATTGCTCATCTCCAGTGTTACATGTTAGAAACCTCACAATACAGTGATCAAAGCCCTCACCATGAGTTGATTATTATTAATAATTTGCCTGTGAAACAGTTTCAGGCACACAATTCTTGTTAACATGTACTATTTCAGGGAAGCTTTACTAACAGCATAAAGTAAATGGGCATCTATTTAATGAGAGTTTATCTTTCCATTAGTGCTCTGTATCTTACACAGAGGAAGGCATTTAGGAATGGACTGGATGCCTGTGACTCACGTGGTGAAACAGGTGCAGCTCAGAGAAAACAAGATAATGAAATGCTCCACAGGCCTTGCAAGGTCAAGGCTCCTCTGTTTGCCAAGGACGGAGGGAAAGTGCAAGAGACTTGAAAGCTCTTGAACATTTGTTGGTCTGCATGCAGGAAGGTGCCCATACAGACACTCAGGGCTCTGCTATGGAAATCGATGTTCTCTATGTCCAGGCACAGAAGATAAGGCTCGGCCAACCATGGGTAGAGTGCAGATGAGGTCACTCAGAAACAACTGGTGCCATTTGCTGAATGTGCACTCTGTGCAGGCAGTGCATTTGCAGATCTGCAGATATGACCTCATCCATTCTCACACTCCTGTCCTTCATTAAAGAAGGACACAATAAGCAGTTCTGGACATGGCTGTGGGCAGTGGAGATACATAGATGATAACACTGTTAAGTCCACAGTGTCCCATTTCCCATAATGTAGAATGTACATTATGTTGAGGAAAGGACACAGACAACAATTGAGCACATAAACATGCAAGCAAATAAATGCTGAGTGTTGGCAAATATAATATGAAATGTAGACAGGGCAAAGAGACAGAATGTTATAATGGAGCAGTTGCTGTTCTGCATGAAAGGACGAAGGATGACTTCCCAGTAGTAAGAAGACACTTTGATAGAACTGATTGAAGGGGGAATGAGCCACAGTTACACAGGAAAATGGAGAATGAGGTATTGGATGGGAGAACAAGTTCAAAGGCATTGATGCGGAGCTGCAAGTAGTATGCTTGAAAAATAATAATTGTGTTATAATGCAGTTACTGTTATTACCACAATATAGATAAGAATCAGAGGCACTGTGAGACAGGCAACAGGTCCAAGGTCACAGAGCTGGAGACTGGTGAGCAATCAGTTTAATGAGTCTCTTACTACAGAGCCTTGGTTCTCTGCACCACATGACCCTGTGTAAGGCAGTCATGCTAGTAGAAGGAGAGAGTGGGATGTCCCTGAGCTTGTCATCCTGACTTACTCTCTCAGGGAAGTGTCCTAGATGTGTCCTCCATCCACAGGAAGAACTTTATTGTGACTGAGCATCTGTTTGGTTTCCACTTGTGCTGGGCGCAAGAAAAACCCAGTGTCTGAACCAACTGCTTGTCTCCCTATGGAGACAGTCAAGAGAAGGCAGTGTCAAGCCTGGGGAGACTGGGTGAGAGGAGGCTGCCCATTGTAGGGAGGGCTTTTTCAGATCTTGGTACACCATAGTTTTTCCTCCTGGGGCCACATTTTTAGTAGCCACAGTACCAGCTGTATAAGTTCTTGCACATATCACTGGACCGGTGTCAGCTAGCTCTGAACAAACATGGCAAACATACTTATTGTCAGTTTGATGAGTCCATTCCCAACTCAGATCACCACAGCCTGTATAATAATCATTACCCCTTTTGTGGGGGAAGACATCAGAGTAAAAGGTCACATCTGGCTTACAGGGGTCCCACCTAGTGTGGTTTAGGAGTCCTTGTGTGCCTTCCAGGTAGACTTGGACCTCCCAATGTCCTCTCCTCTGAGCGAGGGTAAAATGGCATCAACCAGTATACATACCAAGGGGCAGGGATGGAAGCCATTGTACCGTTTTGACAGTCTAGCAATCATAAAAAAAGAGAAAACAATGAAGACAACCTTACTGGAACTCCCCAGTTCTCTAGGAAGACAGCCCCAAACTCTGTAGCAAACACCAGGGTTATGTTGAAATAAGGAACTAAAAACCAAACTGACAAGAGTACAAACCTATTAGAGTTGACAGCTCCAGTGTGCATCATTTATTCAGTCTTCAGCCATGTGTTGACTTGTCAGCTTCCAGGGGTGATGAGAGCAGGACTTTCAGTGTGTTGTCTCTTCAGGGTAGTCTTCAAGAGGGCCACCTTGTTTGGGTAGGCCTTCCAGCAGTCATCAGGATGGCGTTTCTTGGGCCTGGAGCTCTGAATCCAGAGAAGGATCTCTGCTACTTTTTATTGTGGCAGGACTAGTCAAGGACCCCTATTAAAATCTTTAAATCAGGCCATGTCCTTTGGGTTACAGGTATGAGCAAGTGTGTCCATGAGTATAGAGGGTCTCTTTGCTGTGTGTTTATGTATCTGAGAGAAAGTTTTCTCTAACTGGTTGTGTTGTACATGAAAGGTGGTATTTTTCCAGCTGATGTGGGTCTCCCTGGAGACTCTTTATTAAAAGTGGGGGTCTCCCAAACAGGACTTCAAAAGGGGTGGATCCAGTGGGCCTTGGTGATTTTATGACCTTTAAGAAGGCCAGGGTAGCAAATCTCTCCATGGTGCCTGAGTTTCTTGGTACTATTTCATCAGTATGATCCTTAAAGTACTGTTTTCTCATTCTACCTTACTAGAGCTTTAAGGCCTATAGGCGGTGAGAAGAGTCCATTTAATTGTTAGTTTTTTTAATTAGCTTCTGGGTCATCTCTGCTACAAATGATGGCCCACTGTCATTGCCTACAATCAGGGCCAGCCCATATCTTTGTTTATTATAGCACAGGTAATGTCTTCAAGAGTAAGTGGGCTCACAGGTGGGCACAGAGTGGCACCTGCAGAGGAGATGAGCAGAGGCAATGACTGGCTGGATTTTCCAGAGTTGGGTGGAGAGGCAGCCCCTGGTTGGTTTGGGTTCTTGCCCACATATAGAAGAAGAAAGCCACCATTAGGACCAACAGGCAGAACAGGATAAATATTTTAGACTTTTGTGTCCTTGTCTGTCTAGGGGATTTAGAATCCAGTAAGTTTGCTTTTATTATTAAGAAGGTCCATTTTTCTTAATGTCCAGAGCCAAGTTGGCTGGTTTGGGCACAGATTCAGGCAAGAAACCATGTAGGGAAGCCGGTCAGAATGTACAGGTTCAGAAATTTGACTTTAAACCTGTTGAACAATTTTTAAGTTCAGAGTTCCCTCTTGTGGCCAAACAGGGCATAGACTCTGCCATTCAATTTTACACAACTTGAAAAAGGCATTGAGATTTTAATTTTTATTTTATAATCTTTTGGAAGGTCTTTCCTTAAGTTTTTTTAAATTTTATTTTAAAGAGAATAAAACCAAGGAAGATAAAAAGAACACCACTAATCAAAACAAACCAGTGTAGGTGACACAGGATTTCAGAACAGTATGAAATCAACAATTGTTGCCATGATGCCTCTTGCTGGCCTCAAAACAGCTTCAGATACCTTCAGCTATCAGTCAAACAGAACATAACAGAATAGAATCAACAAAAACAAAACAATGAAGGACTTCAAAACAAGACAATAGTAAATCCTAAATGGTTACTGTAATATATCTTGCTATCTTTGAAATTGCTGCTCTTGTGTTTGGATATAACAAAATCAAACAAAACAAAATGGAACAAACCCCAACCCAACAAAACCATGAAAATGATACAGGACTTCAAAACAAGACAATGGGGAATTAACAATGGCCACCACCCTCAGAAGGAGATCCCCCCCAGATGCCACACTGCATTCCACCATCCTTTGAGTAGATGATCAGACCACTGGTCCTACACTTACAATGGTCAGTGAAACACCAAAACACCACAGGCATCCAATTGCATTTCATCTGCATAGCTATCACCACAGCCTGTGTTTCTCTGGATCAGCTCGTTGCTTATGGGAGGCAGGATGTATGGCATGGGAGCAGGGGTTGGTTCTTCTTGTTTGCCAGCCTGTATACCAGAAGGGGCTGGGTATGGCTGTCTTCCTGCTCCTGGTGGCTCATGCACAGTGCTGGTTCCCAGGAGGGGCTTACTTATTGGTGAGACCTTGTTTTCTCTCCTACAGTCTGCAAATGATGCTGTCTCATGGGGAAAGATGTGGGTCTGGCTGTCCCCACTCAGAGTGGCAATGAATTGTGCTGGTTTGCAGGGAGGGCTTGCTTCTTGGTGAGGCCTTGCTTCCCCCCACCCCACAGCCCCCTGAAGTTTTTCATTATGCATTTAAGGGGGTCATTTTATTCTGGCTTGCTTTCATATTCTCTCCATATAGTGTGTGTGGTGGGCCTTTGAACGGAGTTGCAATAGGCAAAGGATTGGTGGAGCTCTCAGGCAGAGAGACCACACATAGATGCACCATGTGAGGCCCAAACAAGCTCTGTAGCTCTGAGCTTCCTGGGTGGGGGGTGCCTTGCCATGGAACACAGATGGAGTGACCTATTGCTTACATCATTCATTATAGACATTCGTTCAACCATTCAGCAGGCATTCGGAGGTTAATACACTTCTGTCCCCAAACCCTGGGGTGATGCCTGGCTGAGCTCAAAACAGAAGTTGCTAATACAGGCTGCTAACAAGGCTCTAAGGGTTGATCAAATCTTTGTTTTGTCCCTGCAGGGGGGAGGTATCTCAGATAAGATACCTTATCTGAGGCCTGACCTCACATGTTTCATATCCTCTTTGGTGTCTAATGAGGTCACTGCTGCCACACATGGGTCTCTCCTCCTTGACCATTGAGGAGACCCTAAGAAAACAACCAGAAGGTGTATCTTCTCATTTTCAAGTCAGAGAGTGAGTCCCTGGTGGTCAGCAGGCCTCCATCAGTGACCAAAATGGTCAGCAAAATGTATCATAAACTAGCCCCCAAGAAACACTATGGGATCTTGGGCCAGGCTAAATGGAAGACGTGGCACCAGAGGCACAGTAGAAGGCATATAGCTTCATTATGCTAATGGGGTTATGAGAATCTCAGTTCCAAATCAGAAGCTTCGTTTTGGGGTAAAACTTACTTACATAGGGTTTCCAGAAAGAAGTACAAAAGATAGCTAACAGAATATTCTGTGGTTGGTTACACAAGTTCTTTTATATATGCTAGGCAGAATTTATGTTATATAAGCTAATTTGGGTTACTATCATATAACAAGGAGATCTGGGTTACAGCCAGCAGGAAAAATTAATCATTGTTCTAAGACTGAGCCAAATTGTCCTTGAGGTAAAAACTTGAAAGCAAGAAAGACATAACAAGATGCTCTGTCTGACTGAGTGACACTTGCCTTACAAACAGCAGCTGGCATGGGGCATTTCAAGGCTAGCTGTGTTTTGAAATTTTGTATAGGTTCTGTTTTCTAGTCCTATCTTTGTATAGTGTTAGAAAATTAATTTTTAAAATATCCTTTACACTTAAAATTGCTCTTACAATAGTTCAGGTTGAAAGACTGCAGTTCAGTATTCTATCTCTGATTTTGTACAGATACCAAGGATTGTGTCTTGATTCCTCTTATGATGTACCATGCAGATGTATACTTCATGGTGTATGAGTGCCTTAGTTACATTCCTGTTGCTGGAAAAAATCCATGACACCTATACATTAAAGGAGGAGAAGTCTATTTTGGCTCCCCATTTGTAGAATCTTCAGTTCATAGTTAGCTGGCTCCAAGGCAGGGCACCATACCAGAGGGAAATGGCACAGTAGAAACGATCCATTGTATGATCAACAGAGGCAAGACTTCTTTTCCCTTTTAATCCCACCCTGGCTATAAGCCTATTGGTTGATGTATCTACAATGAGGATGGGATTATCCATATCCAGAACTGTGCTAAATCAATCCTGTAATACATACTCATGATCCAGTCACCTCCAAAGACCCACACCCATGATTGCATGAGGTTTTGGGGGAAAATCTAGATACAAGTCATAACAAAGACTATAAACATTGACTCCTCTATCCCACTAGATGGTTGTTCCTTCCAATGGTGTATATTGGTGTATCTCTTCCAATGGAGAATACTGACTGTATTCTCCAGAACCTAGAAGCCCTACAGGTGTTGCTGAGAGGCCAGCCATGCTACCAGGAGGATATTAAGAAAGGAATTCTAGACTCCTATTCATACCATAACTCATGACCCTACGTTTCTATTTGCTGTATGTGACCCAATTTCTTGTAAGATTTTGTTTGGAGCTAAAACTTAGTACTTAAGAATCTATAAGAACTGTAGATGAGGAGCTCCAGATCCACATCTAGTTTTTAAAAATCTCCACAACTTCTCCTGCCATTCTGTCTGATGGTTAACACCATTGTCCCTTCAACTCTCTGTTCCCAACAGGCCCCACTCAATATTATCACAAAACAATACTGTAGCACCTACCTCCTCCCTCTGTATCAAAGGCATAGCCTGCTCCTCAAGGCCCAACCTCTGTGACAGAGACAGGCCCTCAGGAAAGCAAAGTCCAGTCTCTGTCACTTGTAATGTCTATTGTTACCCCAAAGCGTCAACATTTCTCTGGTGTTTTATGAAGACAGACGCTGTAAAACAGAAGCATTCATATAAACATTCACATAAAAATAAGCATTTTACAAGGTTTAGCTCAGTGTACCCTGCAATAGGTTGAGCTTCTGTATTATTATTATTCTCATTTTACAGATGAGAAACCAAAAACAGGGTGAGATTGAGTAACTCACTCAAGGTTGCACACCAGAACTTAGTGCATGGATCAGACCTGACTTTACATGGGCTCCAGATCTGCATTTTGGCATTTTACAGTATTTTTTTCATGGACAGAGTCTCTCTATATAATTTAGACTGGGAATGAACTCACTATGGTGCCCAGGCTGGCCTTGAACTCTTAGCGATCCTCCTGCCTCAGCCTCCTGTGTGCTGAGACTATAGGCATGCATCACCATATCCAGCCCTTTCACAGCACTATCTGCTGCATTTTATCCTGAACAAACTGTGAGTAGAAACTTGCTTCTGGCCACACATCTGGTTTATGGTGACATGATACAGGTTTTGTGGTGTCAGCTCACAGGAACCTGGGGAGCAGTGCCTCATGCCCACTTGTCTTGTGTGTGTATGTCCTCTGCATTTTCCTCTTGCTCACAAGTTCCACCTTGTTTGCTTATGGAGTTGAAGCTATAGACAGGAGTCTTGCAGCTTTTCCAGGCCAGAGCCATCAACCTGATCACGTTGACCGCATGTGAGGATGCTTTAAAATACCAAGTTGCACTCAAAGATTCTGAGTTCTTGTGTGGGATTTGGAGCCTGACATGTGTGTTTTTCATAGAGTTCTAGGGAGTTCCAAACTGTAGCAAGAGTTGAGACACTATTGTACCCCAACATGCTGCCACCCTGCTCCTTTCATAGACACAGAAATGGCCAGTATGAGTCTTCATATGGTCTAAGCAAAACCTATCTTGTAAAATAAGCACCTCTTATTCTAAGGCATATAAATATATTAGTGCATGTCTGCAGTACATAATGTTTACATTCCTTGTGTGGAATTGGGATATGGAAATAACACATACTAATCCATTTTTGATCCTTTTTCCTTCCCCTCTTTACCCTTTCCTCCATCTCTTTGTCTCTTCCCACTTAAGATCTTTCTCCCTATTTCCTATTAATTATATTTTATTTCTTACTTTATTTCTATATTGTTTCTCATATAAAAGAAACCATGTGCTATTTAAGCTCAAGTGTCTGATTTGTTTCACTTAACATTACAGTCTCAAGGTGCATCCATTTGCATACAAATGACTCAAGTATACCCATCTTTGTGGCAGAGTAATACTCCAATGTGTTTTTCTCTGTTAGTTTTTATCTTTTATTAGTACATATTTTCAGTATATAATGATTTCATTCCTTGTTGGGTGTTGGTCCATGTACATAAACCTCTTAGAATTTCATCTCCCTCCCTTTTGTCATTTCTTTCTTATCTCTTGGTCCCCTTCCCCGTTGCAAAAAATTTATCTTGCATTTCCCTATTATCTATCTTTTGTCTTGCTCTTTGTATATAATTTGAGTTTCTCATATAAAAGAAACCATATAATATTTAATTTGTGTATATGATTTATTTCACTTAATATCATGATCTCAAGATGCTTTCATTTTCTTACAAATGACTCTCTTTTATCCTTCTTTATGGTAGAATTATGCATATATATCACATTTTCCTTATCCATTCATCTGTTGATGAATGGATACTACTATAATATTTAGTTGCTATGAATTGTGCTTCTAAACTCATGGGTATGCATGTACCAGTCTAATCTGATGTCTTTTAACTCTTTCAGGAAAAGACCTACTAGGGGAATAGCTGGGTCAAGTTGAATTTCTAGTTTTAGTTTTCTTGAGAAACCTACATACTGATTTCCATAGTGGTTGTAATAGTTTATATTTGTATCAGTAGTGTAAAAGTGTTCCTTTCCCCCCACAGTCTCACCAGCATTTATTATTGTTTGATTTCTTTTTAAAATTTAATTAAGTTTATTGCTACAATTTAGATATGTAAAATGATCAAATTCATCATAAAGTATTGGTACCCATACATGATACACCTTTATTTTTCATGGAAAGACCTTGAGACCATACTCTTAAGTGGAATAAATCAGACACATGTATAAATATCACATTATCTCTGGTGTGAGAGACTGAAAGTCTAAAAAGAACTAAATTTTATGTTATCTATTGTGAAATAAGAAGAAATTATTCAAAACAAAATGGAGACTAGGGAGAGGGAAGGGGAAAAGAAAGGAAGGGAAAAGAAAACAATGGAAAAAGAAGGATAAAACAGAAAAAAAGCTTTGTAAATAATAAGATCTAATTCACTGTTGCCCTGGAAACTTTAGCAGAGCAATTAGATGAGAAAGAAATACACAGAATGATGATAGGAAAGTAAGAAGTTAAATTATTATTATTATTTGCAGATGACAAGACACTTTACACAGAAGACTCTAAAAATGCCACTAAAAAACTGATAGATTTAATAAGCAAATTCAGTAGCATAGCTGGACACAAAGGCAACAAAAAACCATTAGATTCCCTGTACATGAATAGGAAACTTATTGAGAAAGAAATCAGGGGAAGAACACTTTTCACAGTAGCATCCAAAAAAAATGAAATACCTGAATCAATCTAAGGAAGGATATAAAGGATCTCTATATTGAAAACCACAGAACTCTTAAAAAAGGAGATTGAAGAGGATATTAGAAAATGGAAAAACAACCTCATCCCTTGCTTTTGAGTAGGAAGAACTAATACAGTGAGTGAAATTGGTCATACTTCCAAAGCAGTTATACAGATGTAATTTCCAATGGAAATTTCAACACCATATCTCAAAGAATAAGAGAAAATATTCCTAAAATTCATCTGGAACCATAAGAAACCTAGAATACCAAAGACAATTCTGGGCAACAAGGGCAAGACAGGGGGGGATCACAATCCCTCACTTGAAATAATTTTATAAAGCTATTTTGACAAAAATAGTGTGGTACTGGCAAAAAAAAACCAGATCTGAGGCTCAATGGAACAGATTAGAAGATGCAGAAACAATTCCAGACACACTAAGCCACCTTATCTTTAACAAAGGTGCCAAACATAGTCACTGGAAAAAAAGATAGCCTCTTTAATAAATGGTGCTAGTAAAACTGGCTCTCCACATGCTGAAGATTAAAACTGGGCCCATATCTTTCAATATGCACTATACTAGATTTGGAATGGATTAAAGATCTAAATATTAAATCAGAAACATTAAATCTGCTGGAAGTTAGAAGAGGTAAAGCTCTTGAAGACATTGTTGTAGACCAAGACTTTATCAATAAAACCCTGATCACACAAGAACTATCACAAGAATTAACAACTAGGATCTTAGCTTATTAGAAAGCTTTTGCACATCAAAAGAAAGCACTAACAGAGTGAAAAGACAATCTACAATGTGAGAAAAAATGTTTTCCAACTATATCTCAAAGGATTACTATTAAGAACATAAAAAGAACTAAAACAAAATCACATCTCCTAAATTTAAAGACCCAATCCAAAATGGGCATCTGAGATGAATACACACTTCTCAGATGAAGGAATACAAACAGTAAATAAATATATATAAAATTTTCAACATCACTGGTCATTCAAGAGATGCAAATTGAAACAACACTGAGATTCCACCTCACCTTGGAAAGAATGGCTGTTATCAAGAACTCACTCTAAAACAAATGCTGGTGGAGCTGTGGGGAAAAAGGAACACATTCCCACTGTTTATGGGAGTGTTGCCTGGTGCAACCACTGTGGAAATCAGTATGGAGATTTTTGAAAAGACTAGTATTGGCAGTCCCATTTGACCCAGCTACTCACCTTCTGAATATCTTCCCAGAAGAATTAAAAATATCATACCACATTGACATATGTGCATCCATATTTATAGCAGCACAATTTGTAATAGCCAGATGTTAGAAACAACCTAAGTGCTCATCAACTGAGGAATGGATAAAAAAGATGTTGAATTCTTATACAATGAAGTAGTAATCAGCCATAAAAATGATAGACTTGTGACATTTACAGGTAAATGGCTGCAACTAAAGAACATATTTATAAGTGAAATTAATCAAACTCATATTTGTAAACATCATATTGTCTCCCCAGCCCAAGAAGCTGAGAGAGATTATATATATATTTTTTTCTTAGTGCATTGAAAAGAAAGGTTTTTGCTAATGTTTCTTGGACAATTAAATGCAGATATCTTATACTATGAGTAACTAACTTAAAGACAACAATACATAATATATTAACACTTACTACCCTCTAATTATTTTTGATTTTTTCCTTTAAATTAAAAAAGATAAGAAGAGGAAGAAGGATTGAAGGGAGGGAAGAGCAATGGAAGGAAAAATATGAATCCATCTTTTCTAATGATTCAGGTGTGACTTCTGTTATCACCACTCTTAATTATCCCTAGATTGATACTGAAAGTGTAGAGATTTTTGATGAATTTCTTTCTTTGTCTTCTCATGTTTATATTGCTTGTCTATTTATTTTGTGCTGAGGTATGTAGATCCAAATAATGGAAAGACTTGTTGCCTGTATGGATATCTCCTTACTTGTTCTGTCTTTCAGTGGCATTCCTTGGGTGCAGTTAAGTATAATCCTTTGCCTTTGCTGCAAATTTTTACCATATCTGTAAATTTGGAAGGGGAGACTACCTAGCATAACACACACTTCCCTGAGTACTGTGCCTGTTATTTCTATGTCAAAAAAATATTTTAGTTGTTGATATGCAATTAAAACTAATTAACAGCAATAATTATATGACTCTGGAAATACTTAGAAAATCTGCTGTACACTATTGTTCAAGATATATTGCATATTAATGTATCATATGAACAAAAAATGTACTGCTCTTAACCATAGGAAAAATCCTAAATTATATACTGTGAAAATTAATACCACCTATAAATGACATATTTATTGTGTACTAAATGCAACAGTATATATCCAATAAAGGTAGAAAATACATATTTCTATAGAGTTAACTATCTCAACATGAATAAAGCCTAGCTATACCTCATAGTTCACATATGAAATTCAGGCACTTGAGAGGCTGAGCAAGGAGTATCTTTACAAGTTCAAGGATAGCTTGGACTACATGATGAGTTCAAGGCAAGCCTGAATTACATAGCAAGACCATGCCTCAAAAAGAGAACAAAAATATTTAATAAATATTATGTTAATAAAAATATAGAAGATTGTAATCAAAGAATGCAGCAGAAAAACTTATAAACATATACTGCAAGATATGTGAAGAGAGAAGATAAAGCACCCTTTTAGAGAGTAAAAGGATATTTGTAGATTTAGGTAATATTAACAGAAAAAAATGAGAAATAAAAGATTAAAAGCAGAAGAAAAGCAAATAATATGGAGAATGAGAGCCAGAAAAAGTTAAAGTGATAACTTTAAAGGAGAAATAAAAAGGAAAAGAAGGTCAAAGTAAGAAAAAATTAAGTAAAAATATATGAAGAACAAAGTCAAATTCTTTCAATTCCAGTACCCAGTGAAGTAACCTATATCAGGCAGCGTTTTTTTCCTGTTTCTGAATGAGTGTTTTCCTTCCTAGATCTGCAATTTTGAAGTCCAGCAATTCTCAATCTTCTTCACCTAGGCTTACAGCCTGTGGCACTGTCCAAGTTGAAACATGTCCCTGTTCTTACAGGTAGGCAGAGAAGGCATGATGGCCTCAAGATTTGTTCACATAGTAGGATGATAATTTGAGTACACAATGTGAAATCTTTTCAACTTAGAGCCTCTGAATCGTGGCCAGGCTTTGGACCTTATTTTTTCTAATGTTAATTCACACACTTGAGCGAGGTCTGTTTGCAGCCCATTCCCAATCTGTGGCTCTCTCCCATGGCTGTGTCTCACCCAGCCAATTTGGGAGGCAATACCTACAACTAAGAAGTGAATAAACCTGACAGTCATACTGAATGAAACATTCAACAATTTCCTGGAATACTGCCCAATCCAACACCATGTTCAGGTACATGGCAGGCATTGGCACTGTTAACTCTCTCTGGGTGCTTCCTATGGAAGTACTCCATGGAAGCAAAACCTAATAATATTCCAATAGAACACAACCATCCTTGTTCAGTCCACTTGCTGTCAGTTCTTGCTGGAGCTCCCCAGAAAACTAGAGTGCATTTTCCTTCAACAAAATGAGTTGGAAGTAAGTCCAGACAGTTTTATTCGCTTCTCTACAAGTCCTCTGTAGCTTTTAAATTCCGATCAATTTCTTTCTGTTTCCTTGGAGTGATCTCCATCTCCATATCCATCTCCTGCTAGTATTTTTCCTCTTACTCTCCTTCCTTTTCTACTTCCTATTTCTCCTCTCTGTCTGTCTGTCTTGGACAGTTTCTCTTCATGTCTCTGTTTGCCTCTGTTTCTCTGTCTCTCTTTCTCTTTCTGTCTCTCTCCTTCCCAAAGTTGTTTCCTATTGCCTGGATTTTAAGTCTCAGAAAATCTGATATTCTGCCATTCACCACTCTACTATTTTGCCCAGTCTCAACAACATATTCTTAAAGGTGAATTCTAGCTCATGGAAGACTCTAGAGAATGCTAAAAAATTTGCATCAATTGAGTACCTTTTGAAATATTAATATAGTAGTTAGTATTATAACTATTACCAAATAGTAGACATTACCTCAAGAACCTAACACAGCTTAGAAAAAGGTTTTTTTCCTAAATCTTCTCAAGGAAAATATTCTTACAATCTTTATTTTTAAAATGATTAATACACACATCTAGCAAATATCTTGCATGAAACTGAAACCCAACTCGTTTATTTCTAATTCATTTGTTCTTAGACAAAAGATGATAGTACAGAAGTTTGAAATAAGATAGTTTCAATCATACTTATCTGGTGTGAACACAATATGCCAAATGAGTGATGGAAGTTATGAGGTTAAATGGTTTGCTCTTGACACATTTCATTATGATAGAAGAATTAGACTTAATAGCCAATTTGTAAACTCATAGCTCAATATTATGTTGTATAAACCAGCATGTACTTCAAATTTGGACATAGGTAGTCTTTATTCTTTTACACTTACTATCTTTTATTTTATTAAATGAAAGTTATTTATTTTCTCAACTTTAACTTGAGATATCATTTTTTCTTCACAATTACTTTCCCATTCCTTGAAATGACAGTTTTGAAATAATGGCATTTCCAAATTATTCTATATAATATGTATATATCTCAATTTATTTAATACTATAACTTTAAGTATAATCTGATATTTAAGGAGAAAAGCAGATATAATATTGTTGAAAATGAATAATAAATATGTAATAAAAAATAAAGAATTTGCTTATTATGTTACCTTTGCTTAATACCAACAATGACTCCAAGTATAAAGAAAAATCTACTCTTTTACTCAAGGAAATTTAATTTATTGTGCTGCCTATACCGTGGTCACATCCTGTGGCACTTCACTCATTTATGCATGAAACTGTCCCTCAGTATGTGTGTGTGATTGGTTCAAAGAATATTAATGGATACTAAAATCTGAAAATTGTTAAATCCATCACAAAAAACTTTAGAGTATTTTAATATAGCTTATGTACATTCTCCCTCCAAACACTTTTAAAGAATCTCTGGAATAGTCATCAATCCTAATACCATGTAAATGCTATTCAAATGTTTATTATAATATTTAGAATATACTGAAAACAAATCTGATTATAATTCATATATTTACTAAGTTACTATCACTACAAACTCTATAAATCAATGTAAGGTTACAAAGGGCAAGCTAGTTTAATTAATGACTTTTGCTGGCATTACTATATGTGTGTCCATGTATATGTCAATGTTTTCCAACAATAATTATGACAATATCAAGGCACAGACATACATACACATAACTTCTTCTAGTATTCAATTTGTACCTGATAAAGGTTGAAGAAATACAAGCATTTCCAACAAAATGTATTTCAATTTGAAATTAAAAGCATTAACATTGTTTTTAAGTAGTGAATATAAAAATGGACCATTTAAAATAATTAGACTTTATTATATAAAATGATTTTATTATATTTCTTGAATTTTTAAAACTATCAAGCATAGCAGTATTAAAAATCTTTAGAATATATTTTGAAATGTGTAGAGTATTGTAAATATGACTCCTAATTTTTATTATTACTTTTTTAAATCATTTCTAGAGATTGACCACAATGCCTACACACTCAACTCCATCTTTAGCCCTTCTTTTTTTGACACCAAATCTCACTAATTTTCTCAATCCAGACAAGAACTAATCGTGCCTCAATGTCTAAAAATACTAGGATTACAGATGCATACCACCATGCCTGAGTTATTATTGCTTTTGAATAGATAATCTTAAAAACATATTTATATGAAGAATACTACATTTGTATATATGGCTTGCCCATGGTCTGTTCTGTTTTTAAACTATTCAGAAAATCTTTACTCTCCAGTAGTGAAACTTTTAACTATATTTTTGTTCTCTATTCTGCATGCAATCTCCTGTATATTTTGACAGAGTAGAGCAGAGCATAAGTGTTAATCTTAAAAGAAACTGCAGTACTTCAAGCTACTTACATGAATGCAAAACAACCCACTGAAGCATATGTGGTGAATAAGCTGATTTCAATTCTGGCAAACACAGTCCAAGTAGACACAGATTTGCATTGTGCAAACAGTTTGACCAAACTTGGCCTAGGAAAACACTCATGTGTTGGATTTTAAATAGCTAATCAATGGATTAATATTCTGAAGTTAAGTCATGATTTCTAAATAACTACAATCTATTTTTGTATGTCCATTGAGACATCCTCTGAGGACAAAATAAATTCCACACAAATAAGTGATACATATAATTGATGATTGCACCAAGTGGTGCAAAGTGAAGGTTTCCATAGAGAACTCAACCTAATCATTCAGCCTTGCTTTGCCACTGATGTCCTGGTAGGTTCATATACTGTGAGCCCAACTGAGGAGCATCAGTGCATCATGACATGGATTGGAGTCCTGCACAGCATACTCCACCAAACATTCATCCTTGGTATTCTCCTCACAATATAGCAGAGACGTGCACAGTGAACCCAGGAATGTGGATACTTTGAGTGTGCCACATGGGTCATGCCAAAAGTACAGCCAGTATACTGCCACCATATGAGGAGCCTTCTAGTGCCACTATGGGCCTTGTAACTCCTGCCTAATGACCCCTACTCAACCGGGGAAACTCCATTCATTATGGACAGCCACATTCAACACATAAAACAACTGAAAATTTGCATTTTTCCATGCCAGGGAAATACCAGAAAATGACAAAATGAAAACTAAAATGCAACCCCTAATCTCTAGCCCACCCCAAGCAAGCCTATGAGACATAGATATAGAACAAAGTGTAAACAACACACCTGAAGCTGTTGTAAAGATAGCAACTAAAGTAAAGAACACATTGCAGCTCTAAAGGAATTCAGAACAGAAATAATCTCCCAGGTAAAACAAGAAAGGATAAATGTAATGAAAGAAAGCCTCAGCACATTTAAAGATGACTGTTAAAAAATAGAGAAGCACTGCAAAAAGATGGAAACCTTCAATGAACAATATAAGAAAGAATTAGAATGTATGAAACAGACTAAAAGAGATAACCAGGAATCAAAAAATTCCATCAAAAGCTGGCAAAGTGCCTGAATGAATGTGAAGATAGACTTTCATACCTTGGAGACAAGATTGGTGCTAATAAACAGGAAACAAAAGATTTTTTAAAAATAACAAGGAATCAGGAAATAAAAGCTGAACAATTGCAAGACAATGCAAAGCAAAACAATATAAGATTGACAAGTGTAAACAAAATAGGTGACAACATATGATATAAAAAGACTGTTTACATTAGTAATAATGGGAAATTTCCCAAACATGGGAAAGGAAACTGAAAGACAGATAAGTGAATCATACACAAATCAAATAGTCAAAATAAAAATAAATTAACCAGACATGATAATCAATATTCCAGAAAATCAAAATAAGAACAAAATAGAAAATCTGTTAGAGAAAAAAAAATCACTGACAAAAGAAAGCCCATTAGAATCACAGCAGACTTCATAACACAAACAATGAAGTCAAAAAAAGCATGGAGTGAAGCATTTCAAATCCTAAACCAAAGTGTCTTCCAAACCTCACTGATGTACCCTACAAAAGTGTCTTTCAGACTGTTGGAGAAATAAGACACTTCCATGACAAAGAACAGCTGAAGAACTTCATGACAAACAAAAAAACCCAAAAAAATAACTGAAAGATATTCTAGTTAGATATAAAAAATTATGAATTCAATAACAAGACAGAAAAAAATCCACCAAACATGGCAAACAAGTAAAAAATATAAAAATTAAAGTATCAAAAGCAGAAAGACCATGACAAAATAAACCATTTTGTATCAGTTATAACCATTAATGTAAATGACCCCAATTCACCAATAAAATGAAACAGACTAGCAGAATCAAACAAGAAACAACATTCAATGTTATGCTCTTTGAAAAAAATTTTTTTAAGCCAAAGAAAATTCATAGACTGAAAGTCAAAGGATGGAAAACAATACATTACGGATCTGGAACCCCTGGAACAATCAGAGGTAGCTATTCTGTTTAGACAATGTGAACTTCAAAGAAAGAGTGATCAAATGAGATAAAGAATGTCATTTCCTACTTGTTAGGGGAAAATTTCAAGAGGAAGAGATGAAACAAAGAATAATAGAATTGCAAAATCAAGTATGCAATAACACTTTTATAATCGATGATCATATCACACCATTGACACAAACAGAAAGATCAACTGGTCAACCACCCCAAAAAATAACAGAATTAAACCCAACTTGTAGAGAAATGTACTTAGTAGAGTGTCCAGAGTGTTCCACATAACATTAGAATATGGAATTTTTATAGCTTGACATGGTACATTCTCTAAAATAAGACCTTAAAAAATCCCATTGAACTTGCCTAAATAAATGAAAAAGAATCAAAAATATATCATGCATACTGTAATCATAGTGCTAAGAAACTGGCTATTAATGACAAAAGAAACTGCAAATCTCTACTAACATATGGAATGTAAATAGCATAATTTTAAAGCAATCAATGGCTCAGAAGGAAGTAAGGAAAATAAACAATATCTATAAGCAAATGAAAATTTTAATACAATTTAAGGAACAAGAAGAATGAAGTGAAACAGCCTTCAGAAATAAATTTATTGAAATACATGCCCACATCATTATAACTGAATGACCACAAATAAATAATTTGATGCTACAATTCAAGCATCCAGATAGAGATAATGTCAATCGCAAATCGTAAACAACAGAGGAAATTAAAAGGTTCATAGCAGAAATTAATTCAACTGAAACTAGTACAGCAATATGAAGTCTCACTGAGTAATGGTATTTCATTTGTGTACCACAACTTCTGGTTTTAAAATTAATTTTTAAGGCAGAACACTAAGCAACAGATTAAACAGTCTTTCTGAGAAAAATCCACATGGTTTAATATAGCATCATGGGGAAGACAAGAAGGAAAGAAGTGGGTTTGCTGAACTCAGGAAGAACCTAGAGTGAGAATTGAAGCCCACAGAGAGAGTAAAAATAAAAAGTTAGATGAAGAAGAGGGTGGTAACTGGAGACACCTTTCTCCATTAGAAAGCTCACTTTCTAGCCCAGGCTGTTGACTAGGTAGATTTCACTATGTTCACTAGGTAGATTTGTCTATGGATTTTTTTCTTGGAGGGTCTTTCACTGATTTTGGTATCAGGTAATGCTTGCTTCCATGAAAGAGTTTGGGAGAATTGTTTTGCTTTTAATTTCACTATACAATTACTGGAGTACTAGTATGAAATCTTCTATAAATTTCTTTTAGAATTCAGCTGTGAATTCTTCAAGACATGGATATATTTTTCTTGTTAATTTTTTTTAGTTTTTTTTCATTTAAAGAGAAAAAAACAAGAAAAAGGTAGAAATATTACAGAATTTCAAGAAAAGAAGTTAAACAGTAAGAAATCACTAGTTGATAAATTACATATTTCTCTTTTAGAAATAGTTATTCAAGTTACAAAATTAAAGCACACAAAGTAGACACTCAAGCAGTGAAATCAAATTTAACATAACCAAACAAAAGAAAGGAAAAGAAAACCCAACCCAACAAAACAAAGAAAATGATGTGTATTCCAGGCAGGTATAATCTCCTGGTGAAGCCTCATTCTCTTCCACTCAATGGCTGCAAATGGTGCTGACTCACAGAGAGGCTTGAGGCTGGATTTCCCCACTCTGGCAGCAGCCCATACATGGTGCTCCTTGCAGGCAGTGATTACCACCTGGTGTAGATTGGTTCTCTTCCCCTCTGTTGGTGAATGGCACTGCCTCATGGAGAGAGGTTTGGGTCTGGCTGTCCCCAATATGACAGTGGCCCAGGAATGGCACGGATTACCTAATGGGTATCATTTCATTGTGAGGTCTGGTTCCCTCAGCCCACAAATCTCCAACAAAATTTTTAAGTAAACCAGACAACAGGGGATTCCAAACCATAATTGAGGAACCAATCCAGGAGATGGTCAGTGGATAATTCTTCCATCCCCATGGAAGCCAGGCTAAGTGTGTGCATACTGATGCAGCTAAACCAAGAAATTTTTAATTAACTTACACTGCTGAGGAAACACTCTTCTGTTTTCTCAAAGAAAAAGCTTCTAATGACAGCTATTTATATTTTTTCTGTCCTTTACATTTATGAAATAAATTTTAATTAACACATATGAATGAAAAATTCAATATTTGTCTTTCTATGCCTGACATATTTCCCTTAAAAGAACTTTCTCCAATTCCATTCATGTAATTGCAAATGATGCTATTTATGATTCTTATTCAGTAAAAGCATATTTTCATTTTAAGCAACAGCAAAGATTGAGATTTAGTTTAAGACTATCACAGAAGAAACACCACCAAACTTAGATATATATTTTTATATTTCTTCCTGTTGTGATTTTGTAGTTCCCTTGTTATATATATCCTTCTGCCTTAAACAAGTGTATGTTGAATACCATTTCTGTGATGCTGGGCCCTTAATCACTTGTATAGAGGAACCCCTAATTTTAATCATAATGGGAATTTGATAGTATGGTTTCCAATTCATCTGAGATATACACTCTGTGAAGTGTAAGGTTATCTAACCAAAATGTGAAAAACAATTCTGTATCCTGTTCCAAAGAACTGAACACTGAACACCTCAAGGTTAGTGCCACAGCACTAGACACAGAATTTCAGTGGAGAACTGCAGAAAGAAGATAGTACTAAACCATACAACCTGATACTGACCTTTCTCAGTTCTGAATAAGCAGGTAGTACTTGAGTTTCAAAAACTGGTAGATTTTCAAAGTATTAGTAGTTGATTTCACTATTATTCATGTAATTACTTCAGTGGATAACAAGTGGACAATGAGAGACCTTGTCAAAGAACACAAGATCCTAATAAAACAAATCATAAAATTTGCCTCATTGGTGGGAGAATATTTAAATAGGATTATATGGGCAGAATTAGATCTTAACATTAAAAATACTATATACAAAGACACAGAGACATATAGGTCAGATTTTGGAATATAAAAACATCTCTCTCTCTTTCTCCTTCTCTTCCTCTCTCTCTTCCTCTCTCCCTCTCTCCCTCTCTGTGTATGTGTGTGTGTGTGTGTATGTGTGTGTGTGCTGTTAAATTGAACCAAATCTGGAGAAGTTGTGATGGTCTTAATTTAACTGGGAGGATTATTGTGGGTTACCATGGCATGTTCCATATTTTTCTAGTGATATTACATACTCTAGTATAATGGTAGCTTGATATGACTCAGCAATATAGGAAGAAAAGTTTTCATTGAACTATTTGGTAGGACAAACAGTGAAGTGGATACAACTGTGAAGATGTGTTCACTTGAGATCTTTTATCCACATAATGCTTTTTGTAAAATTTTTGTATGTATCCCTCAGCATCATGGGGTGTAAAATACACTTATGCCATTTTTCTGATCTGCCATAATCTGATTTATCATGAGGGAATCTGAGTGTAGCTGCAGTAGCTGTGCCTGGGGAAAACAGAAACTCATCTGTGTATTCACCCTCTTGGCAGGTGAATGGTAGTGTATATAGCTGCTCCAAAGCAGCAACACATTTTTGATACATGAAATGCTCATTGTTGAAGTTCTTGCATTTGGGATTTTTTTAAAGTTCTTGTACTTTTATTGTAGAAGTAGCCAAATTCAGTACAATGACACATGGAAAACATTATCATGATATCTTACTCAATATGCCAAAAAGTCTTCAAAATATGATATAAAATTAAATACCTGACTAGATGTGAAGACACACTCTCAATTTAATTATCTTGGAACTCAGTCACCAGGTCTTTATTCATATACTATTGAATCAAATGACATTATGAAAAAACTTGTCACTTCTATCCTCAAAACTAACCAGAATGTGACATTCAACAATTGGTTTACCAGTTTCCAATTGATGTTATATTTTCTAACAAAGCACAAGTCGACCAAAGTAGGAACAATATACAAAAACAAAAAAGAAATACCTAATGAAATAGCACAATTTCAAAACAGATAATTGTGTATTACAATCTTGAGATTTCTGGAAGACATTGCATTGTCCTTGTGTATGGCAAAGAAAAATGTACTGATACTGTATATGTAAAAATTGTGCCATGATAGAAAAATTGACAGAGAAAAAAAACCTTACAAAACTTAATCCTGATATGGTAACTTTTTACAAAAAAAATCATATGTGTAGTAGATATTGTTGATGGGTTATGCAACAACTATGTTGTCACTTGAAACATTGACCAATGGTTATGTTTTAATACATCCTAAAAATGTGTGGCTTGAATAGTTTTGTAATGTAAAACAAAAATAACACGTGCAAAATATGGAAAAATTTTTACCAGAGTATTAAGTTTGGAACTCATAGTGATCATTTTAATGAAGGAAACAAATATTTCTGCCCAGAGAACTATGCAAAAAATGTGGAGCTCATTAATGAGCTCAGAGGTGAACAGGTTGGTGCAACATGACAAAGAACTACTATGACAACAAGAAATTTAATAACAGATGTGCCATTAAAAACAAGGACAAGAAAACAAAACATACATGCTGACAATTTAAGTAATACTTGCATGAAACATGTAGTTTTCATATATGAAGACTGCTTTGTGTGTGACAATTATTTTTGTAAAGATTATTATTGTAGCAAAGATTATTTTTGTAGTAGACTTTATATTTCCATTGTAGTTCACATAGGTATGTACTTCTGATGCCATGTTTTAGGTTTTGTAAACAGATGAAAAGCTAATGTAAAAATGTTGATGTGTGTTCTAAGCACTCATTATTTTTTGGTATTTTATTTTGTTGATATTTTATTTTCCTTCTAAAAGCACATTGTATAATACAGTAAGAAACCTTACAAATCAGCAAGAACAGCAAGATGTCAACTATGTGCTAAAAAATAGGAAAGCTAAATGCATGGGTTTTGAAAACATAAGTCAGACATGTGTGGAATGTACACTGTTTATGTATAAAGATTGCCTTGGGTGTGACAACTGAAGTGATTATTTTTGTTGTAGAGTTCAATTGGTATTTTCATTTTAAGTCAGGAAAGCAAAACATATATGCTGTGTATGCAAGGGACATTCATGTAGGAGCATGCTTTTGTCACTTGTGAAGAATGGCTTAGATGTGATAATTGAAGCCAACATTATTTTGTTGTAGTTATCCTAGTACTTTCATTGTAGTTTGTGGAGATCCACCACGCTGAAGATGCCTAACTACAGCAATCTTTTTCCTATTAAATCCTGGCATCATTATAGAAATACAAGCAATGCTAGCTACAGAGATAAATTTCCTTTTAATTGGCCTAAAGAATGCAACTGGAGGGCTGGGAATTTAGCTCAGTGGCATAAGCACCTGCCTGGCAAGCATGTGTTCATGACTTTGATGCCTGGTACCAAAAAACAAACAAACAAAAAAAGCAACTGGAGTTCAGCTAAGGTAATGATGTGTACCATGAGGCAAAGTGCTAATTCACGGGCCAAGATACCTCTGTCTCACCATTAACAGTGGCTCCTGAGGCCAGATACATGGTCAATGAGGGGATGGGGCTGAGATATGGGATCACATAAGCACTGAAGCAATAAGCTTCAGAACAAAGCATTCTTAGCACTAAAATGTTGCTCACAGAATCACACTGAGCTTCAGGATAAAGCATTCTTAGCACTAAAATGTTGCTCACAGCATCATACTAAATTATCTATTAAGCTGATATGGAAATCTATTAAGCTGACTTAGTTTTATGCCTCTCATGCATGCTAGCCTGAAAAAGTGACTGTTCCCTTGCATCCAATGATGACCCTCTGCCCATACTCTCCTCTGTCTCTGTTCCTTGTATACTTAATAAAAACTGGAAGCTGGTGTGGCTAACTATCTTTTGCTCTTTAGAGCAATTGATTATCCTAGAACCCTTTACAATTGCAATTTTCTCTTGGTTTCATTTTCAACTATGTGCCACATCACAAAATAGGAGACTGAACTTTTAATGAGGGTCTTCAGTAACTGGGGGCCCAAGTAGAAGTTCATATAGGAATTTATTTTTGTCTTTATATTTTAGACTTTGTAAATCTGTTGGGGTATGTGACCAGATCCCCAATATCCCAAACAAGTGCACAGTGGAGGCCCAAAGTAATAAGACAAGCAACATGATCCTTATTGCTCTAAGAGGACTAAAATCCTCTGTAGAGTTCGTAACTCTGATAGCCAACCGACCCACTGTCCCTGGGTGGCCCATATTTATTCAAAATTAAGAAAGAGTTGAGTGGAAAATGCAGGAAACCTAAGAAGGATTTTGGGAGGGACCCAAGGACCCCTTTGAACTACAGACAATGCTACTTAAGGAAAACTATCCAGAAAGTCTCCAGGTGGCCTCAGCTGTGGCCTATCTTGCCCCCTAAAATGTTTTCTCATTCTCAGTTCAGCCATGCCTGGGCCATTCCACAGCCCTGCACATGTATTCAGCTTCAATGACCAACATAAATTAAAGAAGAGTCAATGTTCAAAATTTCAATGCTGTTTTATAGACAATAAATATTTTATATCCAATACTTTTTTACTGCTAAAAGCCTTTTACTATAATAAACACATAAAATTAAAATTAATAATTCATCAATAGAAATACTTCTAAAGAATAGACAACCTTCAAAAAGTTTCTTTTACACAAAATGGTAATGATTTCCCAACCCAGTCAGGTTTGCATCTTGCAAAAAAATGGGCTAATAGAAAAAAGACTGAATTGCAAAGCACTGCAGAAACACAATATGATACAGTGAGGAAAGGAAGCTAAGTTTGTGGTGATGGATTTGGAGAGAAATTGTAGGTCTTAGAAAATTATACAGAAAAGGCATGAATCTTTAGGCAATGAATGACTACAGTCAAGCTTCACCATGAACAAAGAATTTAGATAGGTATGTATCCCTTCTTAGTAGTATATTATTTGTATTTAGTATTTAGCATTTAGTATTTAGTACTTCTTAGTAGTTTTGTATTTGCATTTACAGATGGATTACTTCATTAATGGAAGGGAAAGTACACTTACTGTCTGCAATACATATCTCTCCAACTATAAATTTACCCACTTAGACAGTTTTATCTGTTATATCGGAAATATAAAGAAGTTTCTGATATTCAGTTTTAAGTGAATAAATTTTAAGTTTTTCCTCATGGAATGCAAATATTAACTGCACATGAGTATGTCTGTATTGATACTAGACATTGTTGTGTAGCTTTGTTCATAACTGTTTTGCACACTAGATTTGCCAGGGCTTAAATTATTTGAAAGATTTTGATCAAAGTTCATTTTTGAAATACACAATTTCTGCATGTTGATTGAGCTGAGTTTAAATTGCAAATCAGTGAAACTAAATTAAATGTGTAAATATATTAGGACAAAGAAGCAAAGGATTAAAAATCCAGTTGGTTACTATGAAAATAGTAACTTTGTCTAAATTAAAAAATCATTTCATCTAAGTATTTTTAAAATTATTATTATTCCCTTCAATATGATGCACAGACAGATCATTTCACCTGAAAAAAAAGCTAGTAACTTGCCTAAAGATAATGGACGTTATTAGAAAAAAAATTGACATTTCTAGGCATTTGAAATTTCATTCTGATTCTACTTTGGCATATATCATATTTTTTCTACATGGTAAAAGATATAGATAGTTGCAACAGAAATTTTATGTACCAATTATTTAAATTAGGAAATGAAAGTTAATGAATGTGTCTTGCATTCCAAGTAATACATCTAAAGCTCATCTTTTTAATAAAATAGGTAATGTTTGAGAATCAGTGTCTTCTAATTACAGAAATCAACATTAGGAGATGTGAATATTTTAAAGAGCTGATCAAGTTGTATAGTATCTCCCAAAGCTATGCATTTAAAAATGATTATCAAGGTACTATATCTGTCCCTTTTTAATTTCCCATTCATTGTTTTTTAAGCAATAGGAAGTATGCCAATATTTTGTTTTAAATGACATTTTTACCATAAGTTTGCTCCTCTCTGTTAACATTTAATAAACATTTTTATGACTTGTAATCTAGCAATAAGTTTTAATATTATGTTGTACTTCACTTTATACTATAAGTTAGCTTTTAATTTTCATTTTTATTTTCCTCTTATCAACACGTCATTGTTAAATATTTCTCCATATTCTTGGCTTCTATATGCCACCTCTCTTTCTTTTGACTTCTAGCAGATATTTGTATATAATTATGTTTTACTTTGTCTTCTACTTTTCTAGGCTTTCCAAATGTAACCTTCCTTTCTTAATGATTCTTTGTAGAACATTTCAGGCATGAATTATTTTTGTTCATCTCTGAACTTCAGTTTCATCTAGTTTTGCACTTAATTTTTACTACAGAGACATGCAAAGTTTGTTCTTGGTGAAATATTAACTAAGCTTCTATTTTTTTTTACTTGAGTAATGAAATTCAAAGGTGACTGTGAAATTTTGAATTTATTTCTGGGTTTGCAAAAGGAATAACTGAGCTGCTATTTTTTGTAAAGTCAAACTTTTTAAGAGTAAAGAATAACCATGATAATATTGCACAAATGTAATAATTAGAATTCAAACCTGCTGATTTTTGGAAATCAAAAAGTAAAAGCCTATAGCTATGTTTTGAACTGGAGAGATTCCAGTTATCCCCTGTAATGATACAATTTTCTATAGAGAAAAACCTCAAAGTGCAAGATATTTTTGACTCCTCATAGGAGAATCATCTTTTGTCTATTCAATAATCAGATATATTTGTCTACTTACTTTTCTTGAGATCATATTTTCAATGAGGTTTTTGTTCTGAAAAATACACTATTTTCATGGCTTCTTTGCCTGCTATCTTGTCCAATGCATACTCTGTACTAATTCATTGATGTGTAATAGTATTAATATTCATTATACATATGTTACTTACATGCCATACTACATTAACCCTTTTAAAGAGAATACTTACATATATATTCACTTAATTTTGCAACTATCACCCAAATCAGTTGCAGTGCATTGTCATCAGCCTAAAAAGAAAATTATGCCCATTAGTCTCTTCCTATTTTCACCTCCCACAAAATCTTCAACTATTGACAAATACAAATCTGTGTCTGTAGATTTGTGAATTCTGAACATTTCATCTAAAAAGAATGACAGATAATGTAGTCTTTGTGACTAATTTGTTTCACTAAGCATAATAATTTTAAAGTCTACCTATGTTGTACCAGGTATTAGTTTTTCTTTCCAAATCACATTTTATTGTACCAATATATTACATATTATTTATTCATTTATCAGTTTCTGCATATTTTTGTTGTTTCCAATTTTGGTGACATTGCTACAAGTATTTGTGGGGCTTTTTAAATGTGTGTGTGTGTGTGTGTGTTTATGTGTTACATACAGTTTTGTTTTGCAGGATTATATAACTAGAAGTAAAATATTTGTAATATGTGACCATTCCATATTTAAACTTTAAAGGGAATGTGTGTTTACAAAATAGTTGCATCATTTTATATTCCCTGCAGCAGTACATAGAGGTTTTAATTTCTCCACATTCTCACCAACATTTCTTATCTGTCTCTTTCATTAAAGTTATACTAGTGTGTGAAATAGTAATTTATTCTTAAAATTTGTAATTCTTTGATTGTTAGGCAGTTTTCCTATGTTTATTGACCATGTCTGTCTTATTTAGAGAAATATTCATTCATATGTTTTAAATATATATATATAAATCATATATTGTATGACTTATCTATTTATTATTCATATGTAAGCATTCTTGTATAATTTCTATAAACCCTTGATCAGCTATTTAATTCACAATTTCCAATCCTTGAGAAACTCCTGATTTGGAGTTTCCACCTAAACAGGTGAGCTAGAGTGACTGGTACCCCGGTATTTGTTTGTGGGGCTTGTGCCCAATAAGTGAGAGTTCTATATATTATAAAAGTTTATTTCAGTTATAATTGTTTTGGTTTACTACTCACATTAACATTCCACAAGTGCTAGTGTGGAAATAATCTTTATAGTCTGACCATATCACTCCTTTGGTTGAAGAAGATTATTTCCTATTACTCTACCTACTGCTAACTGCCATGTCCTGAGGATGTCAATATACCATATGTCTTACAAAAATATTTTTCTTTTTTTAGCACAATAATCCTAGCAAGACTTGTTTGCATGGACACCATCACCACAGAGAGGAGCTCGTGGAGGTGGGTGGGCCATAAGACTCCAGGCAGATAATGTGGCTGTGATGTCCACTAGCCAAGTGAGTGTAACACTGGCAGCCATGAGGCCTCCCATGAGGCAGGACAGCCTGGGCTTGTCAACCCTCAGGTTCCATGGAAACTGCCAGTGGCTACACAGGAGCAGTAGATGCAGAGGCCAAGGCTCAGCACATTTTTCTCCCCCTCATCCTGAACCAGGAGTGACCTGATTGCCTGGGTGACTTGAAGGGCTTCTCTGCCCAAGAACGGAGTGGAAATTCTCTTCACCAGGATATGGAGAGTTTTCAATCACCAGGAGCACAAATGTATCACTGTTGGGTTACATAATGCAAGGAAAACTACCATCCTTTACCAATTTTCTATTAATTAACTTAGGCACACATTCTCTTCAATAGGAAGTCATGTAAAATAGTGATTAATAATACATGGTGTGGGATATTGGTGGTCAAGAAGCATGAAATCTTACACTAAGAGAGACTGTGTTATTATTGTTGTGAACAGTACAGACTGAGAATTTCTGTAACTAGAGAAAAACTCTACAAACTATTAGCTTGTGAGGACCTAAGAAAGCCTGATCTCCAATTTTTGCAAATAAGCAAAATGTTGAAGAATGCATGACAGTAGCAGAAATGTCCCAGTTCTTGAAGCTCACTTCTATTAAAGATTACCACTGGCATATCCAGGCATGCTAGCTCTTACTGGCCAGGGACTGTGCCACAAACGTGAATGGATGATTTCATAACTTATTATTAGATGGTATCTACTGATTGTTTCTCATTGACTTTGTATAAACAAAGTGATGAACTTTATTTGAAAACTGTAAAAATTAATGGTTTATATATTTATCATACGTTGATTTAAACTTTTTCTAAAAATGTAAAACTGATACCACTTTCTTAAAAACAGTTTCAACTTCCAATTTTCTCTCTGATTAGTTCCTTCTGAAGTATATCATTGAAGATATTATTGTTATAATGATTCCTTACAGGTCATTGTATAATCTGTGGTAAGTACAAAGAGAGTATGACACTTTGAACTTCATAAAGTGCATTATTATTGGTATAATATTCACTAGTTGAATGTTCTCTTCTTGTCGTGTTAAGTCAAAATGCAAATCAACATATACTTTTTCCAATATTTTGAAATGTAATTTTACATAAAAAGATTACTTTACAGGGTCAGGGATTTAGCTCAGCAGTATAATTGCCAGACTGACAAGCACAAGGTCATGAGTTCGATACTTGGTACTAAAAAAAAAGTATTTTACTTAAGGCTATGTATGTGATGTATAGGTACATCAAGTTCAAGTGAATTGCTTTTATTTATGTTCCAAGAAAAGCACTTAATACAAATTAATAACATCTTTGTTATTACCATAAGGAGATAATTATTGGTGCCAATGTTAAAGTACTATTTTTTACTTTTCCTCTTTATTATCTGCATTGTATTAGCCAAGACTCCCAATCATTGACCTGCTTTTCAAAAAAGAAATGAAAAAGTTTGACATAGTACATGTATTTTGTTCTTAGTAGCACATGTTGAAACATAATCCAAAGAGTAGACTATCGGATTCTTCACTTGGTGTTATTATTTGATGCCATTGCATAGTGGAAAAACAATCACATTATTCTTTCTGTTGGTTTTATGCCACCAAAATTACCAAGTAAATTGCTAATATATTAATTAGTTAATCATGAATGTGACTAAAACTATCCAGTAATTTTATTTGAACTGTAAACTATTGTACCATACATGTATACCCAAAAAGTTGAAATTCTAATAATACTGTTAAATAATTTTCTACACTCTTTTAAAATACTAAATTATATGTCAAACAATTAAAACTAATGTGACAGTATAAGACATACTTTTCAAGCAACATTGATAATTTCTGAATTTTCAACTGTCTTCTTTTAAGAGTAGGAATATTTTAAACTTTGATTCTATGAGTTTTCTTATATCTTTTTCTACCACATGTTTGCATTGTTTAATAATTGTAAAGTGTAACTTTCTTTGCTTTTTGATTTGAAAAATTGATTGACATGGTGTATCATTTGTACTAATAAATCACTTGCCCCAAATCACCTTTTATATTTGCATAGGATTTCTTGTTTGTTTTTCACTATCTTAAAGGTATTTCTCATTGTTATATACAAAATTAATCTGTTAAATATAAAAAATAATAATCTTAGCCAGAGAATGATTCACTGTTTTAGTAACACTGTATCTTTTACTACTTATACCTTGATCATTAATCTTTTTACATTACTCTTACCTCAACTTCTATTTGTAAAGGAATTGCCAGTCACTGAAGGACATTTCAAGGGTCATTTTCTCTTGGATGAATCCCTTTGCATCCCCATGAAGCAAAATAAGTATTTCAGTCATCTGCTTATCTATCATGGGTTGAAATTTCTTCCATAACTTTTTCCTTTAAATCTTGCTTGAGTTATTTTATAAATACTCTTCTAGCATACTATTCCACAAGCTTTCTGTAGGAGGGATTTCTTAATTTTTTTTGTACATTACTGGAACAGCCAAGATCCAGCTGTAGATTATCTCAAATCTATGTTCATATAATCAGAATTTTGCCTTAAAAAACTATTGACCTAGGACAAAATATAGCCCCCTCTTTGCTTGATATTAAATATGCTGAGTTTGTGGTCTCTCAGTGTCCAGAAATGAAGTTGTAAACCAAAGGTAGAAATTATGAGAGTTTTTTTGAAAATTAGGAGAAGATTATCCTGGATTTCCAAGAGGGGTTCCAAACAAGTAGCAACTGAGGTCCTTTTCAGGAGTAATTTATATAGTGTGGATCAAACTATAATAAGCTTATGATTTAAAGTATAGCCACTTAACTTATATTGATCCAGTAGGAAAATGAGTCATGTAGCATGAGTAAGTGGTAATAACAAAGGTAATATTTTAGAGGAATGTGTCCAGATGTTCTGCTTACCCACCCACATGTCTGATCCCTGTCTGAATTTACTGGACCAGATGGTGCTAATACAATATAATTTTAAGTTATTGTTTATCCCTTAGTGAGGTATATAGGCCTGACCCTTATATTTCTTTTTCTAAACTACTTTTTTTATTTTTAATTTTTAAGAGAATAAAACCAAACAAAATAAAACAGAGTAAAACCAATCAAAACAAAACATTGAAAGCAATACAGAATTTCAAAACAATACAAAATGAAAAATTGCTGCCATAATGCCTCTTGTAATCTTCAAACTAGATGTTCATACCATCAGATATATTAAAATCAAAGCAAAAAAATCAGAAGAAAACCAATCAAAACAAAACAGTGAAAATGATATAATATTTAAAAGCAAGATAACAGGAAATCAACAATGGATACAGTAATGCCTCTTGTTATCTTTAAAACAGTCTGTCCATGTCATTAGATATAATACAGTCAAATCAAACAATACATAATAAAACCATCAGAACAAAACAATGAAATATATACAGGACTTTAAAGCAAAACAACAGAGAATTAACAATGGCTACTATGTTCCCTTTTTAGATGTTTCCTCACTTGCAGTTTCACAATATCTATTTTACAGTTTAAATCCCACTAACTCCATTTGTTTTTCATACTAGGGAGACAACATGATGTTCACCTATATGAGTTGGAACCATTTCACCCAAAAGCATGATCACAGTTTGCATCCATTTACCTACAAAAACCTCATGATTATCCTCCTTTACAGATGAGTAGATTTCCATTGAACAAAAGTGTTATATCTTTCCTTTACTTTCTGCAGTTGATGGACAAGCTACCCCTAATTTTTTCTGGCTTCCACTTACATGGAGCTATGTTTTCTCTTCTTTGACTTTCACTTTATGAATTTCTTTCTGAATTAATATGCTTCTTATATACCACATCCTGATGGATTTTGTTTCTTGATCCACTCTGCGTGCATTTCTTTTTATTGGTGAATTGAGGCCATCTACATTAAAAGTTATGGCCAACATACACTGGTTCATCTCTGCCATGCTTTTTTCCTGACATTGGCTCCCTACTTTTCCTCTCCATTCAGTTGTCTATCCCACTTAGAGATCCCACTCTGCTGCTATTCCCAGGGTTGTGATCATTTTTATCTCTTCCTAGAATATCCTTCAGCACTCTTTGCAGGATTGGTTTGGTGGTCATTAATTCCTTTAGTTGTTCATTGTCATTGAAGCATCTTATTTCTCCATTAATTTTGAAATATAGTTTTTCAGGGTACATCAATCTGGGTTGAAATTTACTTTTTTTAAAAATTTTATTTTAAAGAGAATAAAACAAAAGAAGACAGATCTAAGCAAATCAGAACAGAACAATGTAAGCAACACAGCACTTCACAACAAGACAATTGGATATTAACAGTAGCTATCATAATGTCTCTTTCTTTGAAATAGTTGAGCTTAGCTTTACACACAATAATGTCAAACATAACAAAGTAGAATAAACAACTCAATAGAATGGAAGTATTCCAAGACATTCTGAACCATATAATCAAAGATGAACAATGGCTGCTATATTATCTCATTTTCCATAAAAATTTTGTTTTTACAATCATACATATTAAAATACAATAAGACACAATGTGATAGAACCATTGGTAATAGAAAAACAAAAGCATGGTAGGACTTCAGAGCAAGATAATTTTAAATCAACACTGGCTAACATACTGTCTTGTCTTAAAAGTAAATTTTCATATGATCACATATATTAAGATCAAACAAAACAGAATAAAACCAATGAAAGTTGCTTTCTTTCAGACTTAAAACACTTTATGCCAAACTTTTCTTGACTTGATGGTTTGTCTTGAAATGTCCATCATGATTCTGGTGGATTTTCCTTTATAGTTGATCTGTTTGTTTTTTCTAGCAGCATTTAATATTCTGTTCTTGTGTTGAAATTACGGGATCTTGATTATTATATGTCTGGGTGTAGATTTAGTTGAGTATGGTTAATTGGAGTTTTAAATGCCTCACTTATCTTTATGTCAGGTCATTTTCCCATGCTTGAGAAGTTCTCTGCTTTGACTTTTATAAATAGTCTCAGTCATTTGTGTTGACTCCTGTTTTTTCATTGACACCTATCGTACTTAAATTATTTTTCTTTGCATCAACTTGCAGCCATTGAATTGTTTTTTTCCATGTTCCTAGTTATTATTAAGAGATCTTTCCTTTCACAATCACTAGCTGCCATCCTGCATTTAAGGTCTTAAAGTCTGTTTTTAGTTTCTTTCAAGCAGTTTTGCCAGCTTGAAATGCAGTTTTTAGTTTCCCAGGTATCTCTCTGAGTCTCTTCCATGCATTCCAATTCTTGTCTATATTGTTCATTCAAGTTTTTCCTCATTATCATATAACTCCATTTTTTATCTAGGTGTTCTTCGGATACATTCAGCAAGCATTTTATTATGTTTGTCATTTCTTCTTTTACCTGAGATATTAGTTCTGATCTGATTTCTTTTAAAACCTCATGAAGTAGTTTCATTAATTCAGTTGCCATCATTCCAGAAATTTCTGATGTGTGACTTCTACTTTATTCCATGTCTGTGTCACCTGGACATGTTTGTGCTGGAGATCAGAGATTGCTTTTTCTCCTTCTTCTTGACTTTTTCCTGGACTCCTCTGAATGAGCAAGTTGTGGGCATCCAAGTCACTTCCCATATTGGCAAAACAGACACAGTGTAGGAGAATGAGGTAGGCACCTGGGTTTCTACTAGCCCAGGTTCCCCAGAAGATGATGGGGTGTGGGGTGGGCTTCTCCAGACACTCTGAGCTTCTTCTCCAAGGTGTGGCTGATTGGTTCTCCTGGCTCATGTTGGCTACCCATGGGAGATTCCAGATGGCATGCCTGAGTGCACAAAAGAGCTGGGCTGGCTGTTTCTTCCTGCACATGCTGGTAACCTGCAGGAAAGTCTGATTGGGGGCCTATGTGTGCACAGGGCTTGGCCCGACTGCTTCTTCTCACCCATTCTTTTTACTGGTGAGAGAGTCTTTATTTCACTTTGAAGGTATATGGTGGATTGGAAGCTTACCCTACCCATGATGGTTATTCACAGTAGAGCCTATGTCAGCCTGCATTCAAATAGGGGCTGGGCTCACTGCTTCTCCTTGCCTATGTTGGTTACCCATGGGAGAGTCCAGATGGTCCCTTGCATTTCTTTATTCTTTATTCAGATGTACTTCTTACCATAATTCTGATGTCTGTTAGAGGTGGTGCATGAGAAAACACTTGGATATAAGTTTTTGTGGGGGAAAGTTGGATTTAATTCCTTTTAAGTACAGTTAGGCTAAAATTGGAGTGATGTCAACTGGTGGCCTGGAGGAGTAGATAAGTTAATATACAGTTTGGGAATGGGTTTGTAATCTCAAAGAATATGAATGGAATGTGTATTGTCAAAGTTACAAAGGTAGTCAGTGCAGGTGTATGGATATTGCTGAAAATTCTGACCCCCAGATTATTGCTTGTTCAGTCCTAAATTTCTTCATGACTATCTGTTCTATTTTCTGAGGGCAGTATGGTTAATTCAGTGAATTCTTTTTGCTTGTAGAGGGCAGCATGGTTTATTGTGGATTTCTTTTTCAGTTCAGACCTGGCAGTCCCCATCTTTTTGTTGTTATATACAGAGAGGGTCAGCAAAGTGGGTGATATTTCTCATGACCACTTTAGGCACAAAAATTACAGTGGTGTGTACAGCCTGATTGTGAGAGAACTTTTGGAGAACAAGGATGTATCAATGTAACAAGCTTAGTATTTGTTTTTTGTTAATCACTTGTATGTGACTTTGTAAAAACTGTGAGAAAAGTCTGAAGAGTCATGGCCCAAAAAAGAAATAGGAACATGATACAAACAAGAGGTATAGCTAGTGGAAGAACCCATGAGGCCAAGCCACAAACATCATTCAAAGAGTCGGACAGGCATTGTCACATTTCTGAAGATTTTTGTGACCATACATTTTGTTGCATCCTATACAATGCCTGAATGGTTGGAGTAAAGCAACATTCTTCTCAAGGAAGATGTATAATTCACCTGTCTCAGTGGCGAGAGATAGTTCCAAATCTCTGCAATTTTGAAAGGTCACTGCAACCAGGGTATCTATATGTTTTTTTAACATCAGAGTGCAGTCAGCCATATGTTTGAAGCTGTCAGAAATATCTTGAGAGAGGGATTGAAAGGAAGTCAGGGAAGTAGTTAGAAATGCTATACCTGTCCCTGTAACAGCAGTGATACCCAAACTGATAAGTATAGGTCTGAGATGTATTAATCTAAATCACTCTACTTGGGTTTTAGTGGTAACAGGCAGGATCCTTTTTCCCAGGGCAATGTCAATTTTTGGGATGATACATGTGCAGATGTCAGTTCAGTTAGTGGGGAGGCACAAGTAGGTTGATGTCCCACAGAGGAAGAAAACAACTTGACCAGGTAATTAGAATTAGTTGTGAATGTTAAAGGGGTGTTTGGCATTTTTATTTTCTCTTTCTCAGATGCTCAGGTTACCTGCTAGTGTAACACCTACAAGGGACTCCAGAGGTCCCTGGTGTTATATCTAATTATTGCCTATTGTTTTATTTTTCCATTGTGGGAAGAATCTTTGGTGTGTATTAGTAGTCATAGCAAGGAACAGTCAAAGGTAGGCAAGAAGAGATAGTATGAGACAGTGGGAGATTGAAGAGGAGTCTAAGGAAGAAAAAGCATACATGGAAAATGATGTCCATTGCAGAACTTTGGCTGTCTACTGAGCATTGATGTAGTCACCACTTTAGGAAAGCAGACACTCCAAGTGAATTGGGCATCTTGAATAACCTGGTAGCTGGCATAATTGTAGGACAACAGTAACAGTAGCATATAGGTATACTCATGGAGCAGTAGATGGACTAGTGATATAATGGAGGACAAATTATGCTTAATGCAAACAGGGGCTTGAAAGTCCAATGAATATCAGTGGTTATGGGGCTGCATATAGTCTTAGTTGAACTCTTATATACAGAAGCATTAGCAAAATAGGACTGGAGGAGTCAGGCCACATGTCCTGTCTGGAGGTTTGTTGTCTTGTCAGTAACAGGGAGAGTGGCTATGTTCATTTTCTTGAGGCATTGCAGTTGAGCCTTCATTTTATACTGAGGGTGGGATGTTATGTTGGTAAGGATCTAGTCATGGGGAGGGGCTGGAATAGTCATGTAGGTTGCTGTAGACATTGAAATAGAGAGCCAATAAACCTAGAAAAACGCAAACTAAGATTATATTGGAACAGTTCAGCAAGGAATAAGTTAACTGCAAAGTTTTGCAAATTAAGAAGCTGCAAGAATGCAACTATGGAATGTGATGAAAGGAAGAAGAGTGTTAACTACACCAAATTTCATACAGAAGGAAAGGAGAGAGTCCTAACTAGGGCAAGTTGAAAGGATCACAAAAATATTACTCCACCCCTAAGACAAAAAGACAGTTGAGTTGTAATCCCAGTAGAATTGAGAATAAAATTCACAGAAGAAGGCATTTAAGTGTTTTGTGGAATTCTAGTAACCCTGAGAGAAGTAGGGGAGATTACTTTTGACTTCCATGAGGAGGAGAGTTCAAGAGAATTTTTTCAGGACACAAATTAGTTCTGGAGTGGTAAATCCACTGTAGGATGTCTTGCAGGCAACAGTCATTGGAGTGCTACAGATGACTCAGAAGAGTCCTGCCCACTAGGGAATGAGGGTTTAAATTTTTAATAAAAACAATTTATTAGCTAGGTTCTTCTCATAATGGTGACTTTCAAAAGGCATGAGATTAGCATCATGTTGTATTTCTCTTTCAGATTATTGCAGAACTGGGAGGTAATCCCTAAGGGGATTGGCCTCCAGGCTGGAGTCTGGCCCAAGCAGAAATGTGCAATTCATACAAAAGTTCAATAGGAATATAACCCATTTTCTCTCTGAAAATCACTCAGATGTAAAAAAAAAGCAGTTGGGTGGAGAGAAACACAGTCTTTATGAAGCTGAAATGTTAGTTTAGTGAGATGGTCCTTAAGAAGGTTGATAGCTCTTTCTACATTACTAGACACTTGAGGTCTGTAGAGGGTATGTAAATTCCATTCGATCCCAAGTGACTTAAAACACATATTGCTTGATTTAGCTAATAAATCAATTGTTTAATTTAAATAATAATTTGAATAATGACTAATAAATTGTCTAATAAATAATAATTTTATTAATAAATATCTGATTCAGTTGGAAAGAAGCCTCATGCTTGGTGGGTAGAGAAGGGAGGAGTCCTCAGAAAACCCTGATGTGTGACCCTGTGGCAGACAGAACATTGGTCATTAAGAACATTAGTTTTAAGAAGAGTTTTCTGCTTATGCACTGGCTCCTTTGAGGACCTAGCCCTGTTTCACTGCCTATATTATTTTTAACTAGCTCAGCTGCCCACAACACCATGACACATGCCATCCCAGCAGACCATCTTGAGGCACAAGGAACTCTAGCCAGCAGCTCACATGGAGCCAGGCTAGACCTGGCTCCTCCTGCAACCCCTGCCTTCCTGGCAGACCACCTCACAGGACCCAGGACCTCTAGTCAGTGGCGAGCAGGGGCCGGGCTAGACCCAGGCTCCTCCTGCAACCTCTGACTTCCCAGCAGACCACCTCGAGGGACCCTGGAACTCTAGCCAGCGGTATGCACAAGGCCAGGCTAGATCCAGGCCCTTCCTGTGACCCTCACATTCCCTGCAGACCACCTCACAGGACCCAGGAACTCCAGCCAGTGGCATAAACAGTTCCAGGATGGACCTGGACCCCTCCATGATCCCTGCCTTCCCAACAGACCACGTTGCAGGACCCAGGAACTTCAGCCAGAGCTGTGGGTGGGCCAGGCCAGGACAAGGCTACTTCCATGTCCCCATGGTTCCAGCCACCCACCACAGGATCTAGAAACTCCAGCCTATGACAAGCACACTTGTAGTCTCACCCTGCCATTGGGGACCCCCACACACATATTGGACCTAGTATTGCTGTTGATCTTCAGCTCCCACACCTTCCCCCAGAACCTTGGACCACAGTGGATTAACCATGCAGTATCAAGAGGCAACTCATTAACACTTCATCCAAACAGAAGAATTCATCATGCTTCCATTAGTGAGGTGAGTTTCCCCTAAAATAGGAATACAGTTTGCCAATTTCAGTGGGTAAACAGGAGCAATAGTGAAGCTCCTTCCTTCACACAGAGAATATCAGGTAGGTTTAGGAGGGTGGCAATAAAGCCTCCTCCAACCTGGAGAAAATTAAAAGAGCCTATGTGACACCCAGAGACACAGTAGTGTCACAAATGAGAAAAACACTATAAAAAGGGAGATCTGGTGGCCCTAAACAACCTGAAGACACCTTAACAGCAGGAAGTAAGGGTTTATTTCCATCAATACTCTTAGGCTTGTCAGCCTAGGAAGAATATAAGACTCACCCAACAGGCCCTGCAGGGGAAATTCAGGTGACTAGCCCACTTCTTCATTGTGGGACCCAGCAATTGGACAAATATCAAGCTTACAGTAGGACCCCAAGATACACATTACTAACAGTTGACACTAGTGGAACTGAAGGACCAAATATTAACCCAAAAGGGAAAATGGCAAAATGAAAAATCAAAATTCAATCTGAAACATCTAGTCCATCAGGAGCAAGTACAGGAGACATTATGATAGGGGACCTCAAAAGTAAAACACTGGAAATCTCTGGAAAGATAGCAAGTGAAATAAAAAAAAACTTCATGAGGCAATAGAGGAAATCAAATTAGAAATAACCTCTCATGTAAAGACAGAAATAATAATCTTAGTAAAGGAGTTGCTCAACACAGCTAGAGAAGAAATAGACAAAAATGTAAAGGGCCATGAGAAACTGATTGAAACCTTCAATGAACAATATAAAAAACAAGCAGAATTCATGAAACAAACTCAAAGAGACATCCAAGAAATAAAATGTTCTATTGAACCCTGGCAAAACTTTTTAAATGAAGCTGAGGATAAAATTTCAGACTTTGAGGACAGGATCACAATTAATGATCATGAAAGGATAGAACTCTTACAAATAACAAAGCAGCATGAAATTACAATCCAGCAGTTTCATAATGATGCCAAGGGAAACAATATCAGATTGATAGGCCTCAGTGAAGATGCAGGAGTCAATGCAAATGGCATTACAAAACTTTTCACAGAAGTAATAGGAGAAAATTTCCCAAGCATGGGGAAAAATCTGATATGCAGATAAGTGAGGCATATAGACTGTCAAACAATCACAACCAACATAAATCTACTCCCAGATGTATAATAATTAATATCCCAGGCATGCAGCATAAAAACAGAATACTAAAAGTGGTTAGAGAACAAACACAACTGACCTATCAAGAAAAGCCCATTATAATCATGGCAGACATTTCAGCAAAAACACTCAAGTCAAGACAAGCTTGGTGTAAGGTATTTAAAGCCCTGAAAGAAAATAACTTTCAATCCATAATCATGCTCACAGCAAAACTTCCATTCAAATTTAATGGAGAAAGAAGATACTTCCATGACAAAAAATAACTGAAGAAATTCACATCCACCATATGAACCCTAGAAAGGGTATTGAAAGACATACCAAATAGAGATAAAAATTATCACAATATCCAGAACAACAACAGAAAGAAACCACCAGGAAAACCAAGCAGTTAAATAAGGGGGAAAAGCAGAAAGCACATAACTGGATCATAACATGGCAAACTCGAGCCAATTAATTTCATATATATCCATAAATGTAAATGGCCTCAATTCAACTATCAAAAGAAATAGGTTGACAGAATGTATCAATACACATCATCCAACAATATGCTCTATACAAGAAACATATCTGACCTAAAAGGAAAATCATAGATTAAAAGTTAAAGGATGGAAAACAGTAGTCCATGCAACAGGAACCGAGAAAAAAGCAGGGGTAACTATTCTGTTGGCAGACAATGTGAACTTCAAACCTAAAATGATGAAAAGAGATAAAGAAGATCACTACATACTCATTAGTGGAAAAATTCAAGAAGCAGTACTACTAATTATAAATATATATGCACCAAATACAGGAGCACCCAACTATATAAGACAAATACTAATGAACATTGAAAATTAAATACACAAGAACACAACTCTAACAGGGGGCCTTAACTCCCCATTGTCACAAAAGATAGACAGACTAGACCAAAAGTCAGAAAATAAATAATAGAACTGATTCATAGCTGTGAGTAATTGGAATTAGTTGATGTTTACAGAGTGTTCCACCAACCACATCAGAATACATATTTTTCTCAGCTGTGCATGGGACGTTCTCCAAAACAGACCATATATTATCCTACAAAACATTTGTAAGTAAATTCAAAGGTACTGAAATTATCCCTTGCATAATATTTGACCATAGGGCAATGAAGTTGGAAGTTAATGGCAAAAGAAATTGCAAAACCTGCATAAATACATGGCAATTAAGTAACAAACTTCTGAATATCCAGTGGGCTACACATGAAATAAAAGAAGAAATAAAGCAATGCATACAATTCAATGAAATTGCAGAGCCAAAGTAATGTAATCTGTGGGATGCAATGAAATCAATTTAAGAAGAAAATATACAGTAATAAATTGTCATATGAAGAAAACAGAACCAGCATAAATAAACAACCTAATGCTTCATCTCAAGCTTCTAGAAAAAAAAGAGCAAGCAAAACCCAAAGTTCATAGAAGAGAGGAAATTGTAAAGATTAGAGTAGCAATCAATGCAATTGAAACTAAAAAAAAAACAATACAAAGAATTAATTAATCAAAAGTTTGTTTTTGGTTTATGTATGTACATTCAGACCAGCGCACACATGTGCCTACATGCTTGTGCGTAGGTGAGCTAGGTGCCACGCGTGACACACGCACTTCCATGTACCCACATGAGTGTGTGCACAGTCCAGCCAAGAGGCTCTTGTTGAATAGGATTTTATGCTAGCCCCATATGAGTGGTCTCTCCCATGGCTAGCTGGTGTGCCAGGGTGTTTCCTTAAAGCACCCTGTGAGCAGCAGGGATCTATCACAGCCTAAGGAAGAATGCATCACAGTTGCTGTGGATATGAGAACCGCCATAGGGCAAGGAGCCCTGCATGTCTTCCTGTAATCTCGACAGGCACCAGCCTGAGGAGATGCATTACTTTGTGAGTGGGGGAAAGAGAGATGGTCTGCTGGGACTGGGGTTTTGGAGGGCCCAAATCACTCAGGGTCACAGTTTGACATCTGGAATGTGGACAGTGTGACAGGCCCAAGAGGGAAGAAGGAAGTGGTTGCATCTGTGCTGCAGCATGAATGGGTGCGGGGCCACCTGGATGATGGGTTTGGGGTCTGCATGCTGTGTGTCAGGCCTTGGGGTCTGCAGAGGGGACTGAAGATCCAGTTCACCTCTCTCCTATTAATGGGTTGGATCACCCTCCCCACAGTCCAGAGACAAGTTCCTGGGAGTGGAGAACCTGGAGAGAATTAGGGGTTTGGTTGTACATAAACTTCAGAGGTGAGTTTCAGACTCCACTTCCAGAGTGCAAGGGGTGGAGGCAGGAGAAACATAAGTGCCTTGAGGCTGGTGGCTGTGGGCCTCCCCTGTGAACCCCTCTGTGCCAACCCTGGCATTCCTACAGCAAAGAAGTTTTGGCCACCCAGATCTTACTACCACTGAGCCCAAGAGAAAAATAACTGCACACTGGGGGCTTTTAGAAGGCAAAGAGAAGACTGGACTGAACAATCAGACAGCAATATTTAGAACAATCAGAAAATAAACCAAGTGCGTTCATTTCCCATGGCTGCTATAAAAATATTATGTTAAACTTGGCAGCTTAAACCAGCACATGTTTATTTTCTGACAGTACTGGTAGAGGTCAGAAATAACAAATGGCTGGCAGGGCTGTGTTCCTCCTGGAGGCTCTCATGTCTGCTCCTGCCTTTTCCAGCTCCCAGAGGCTGCCCACATTCCTTGGCCTGTGTCTGCATCATTCCAGCTCTGAATCCAAATGGCTCTGACGTGTGCTTCCCTCCCATCTTGTGAGGACCGTTGACTGCTTTGGCCTTGCTCTCATCTCCCATCCCAAGGTGCTTTCTACTCATCAGTCCATCTGCAAAGACATTTGCTGAGGAAGGCCGTGTGTTTGTTGGCTCCGGGGCTTAGGATCTAAGCTTATATGCTGAGCCTTTTTGGTACCTTCTACACCAGGAGAAATAAGATCCTGAAGGAAACAGAGCAGCAGCTTAGTAACATTAACAAAAATAAAGCAAAAGTGTGTTACAATGCTTGGAAATATACACCGGAAAAATCTCCAAACACTGACTCCTTCCCCCACCAAAACCAAAAACCAAACAACAAACAAAACAAAACAAACCCATCACAAATGTAAGAACTAAATTTCTCATCTCTGTGAATTACCCAATCTGTGGTGTGTCATAGCAATACAAAATGGACTAAATCCAGGGGGATGTATACATACAAACCTTACACTTGAGAAAAGTGAGAATTTGTGTTCAACTGTACAATCTTTAATTTTGAAAATGTACTAATATATTAACTTCCTTATTTTTTTAAAGCCCAGGCATTGGTTTACTTCATAAAATAGAAGTTTAAAAAGGTTGTTTTTTTAGAGAATTAAAAAAACTGACAAAATTCTAGCTAAACATATCAAGAAAAAGAAAAAACACAAATCCATGCAATAAGGACTGGAAGGAGGGAAATTAACTACAGATCCCATAGAAAGTCAAAAGATCATGAATACCTATTTTCAAAATCAGTACTGACATACAGTGGACAACACAGAGGAAACTGACAGATTTCTAGAAACATATGAACTACCAAAGCTCAACCAAGAAGATATAGCAATTTTGAATAACCCAGTATCAGCCACTGAAATTGAAAATGTATTTAAAAACTTACCAGCAAAGAAAAGCCCAGATCCTTATGGATTCACAGCTGAATTCTAGAGGAAATTTAGAGAAGATTTGATGCCAATACACCTTAAACACTTCAATGAAATTGAAATGGAAGAATTCCTCCTAAAATCATTCCTGGAGGCAAGTTTTACTCTGATAGAAAAACCAGATAAAATCCCAACCAAAAAGGAGACCTATAGGCCAATCTCACTAATAAACATTAATGCAAAGATTCTCAGTAAAACACAACAAAATACCAAGAAAGAAACTGTGGAAATATAACCTTTTACATTAGCATCTAAAACAATTAAATACTTAGGAATCAACCTAACTAAGAATGTAAAAGACCTATATGATGAAAATTATGCTACACTAAAAAACGATATTGAGGAGGATATTAAAAACTGAAAGGATATTTCTTACTCTTGGCTGGAAAGAACCAACATTGTGAAAATGGCCATACTCCCAAAACTGTTATACAGATTTAATGCAATCCCAATCAAAATACCATTAACATACCTCACAGATCTAGAGAAAACAATGCTAAAATTCATTTGGAAGCAGAAGAAATCTAGAATAGCAAAGACAATTCTAGGCAACAAAGGCAAGACAGGGGACATCTCAATTCCTAACTTGAAATTATACTACAAAGCCACAATGATAAAATCAGCATGGTACTGGCAAAGAAATAGACCTGAGGATCAATGGAACAGACTAGAAGATGTAAATACAACTATGAAGGCACTCAGCCACATGATGTTTGACAAAGGGGCTAAACATGATCACTGAAAGAAGGATAGCTTCTTAAATAAATGGTGTTGGAAAAATCGGTTCTCTACATGCCAAAGACCAAAACTAATCTCATGCTTATCACCATGCACAAAACTAAAGTCTGAATGGAGCAAAGTTCTTAGTATTGAAACAGAAACACTAAATCTACTGGAAGATAAGGTAGATAGATATCTTGGAGATCTAAGAGTAGGAAAAGAATTTATGAATTAAATGCAAACTGCACAGGATTCACTTGAAAGAATCAAAGACTGGGATCTCATATTATTGCACAGTTTCTGCACTTTAAAAGAAATCATCAACAGAACAAAAAGAAAACCCATAGAATGGGAAAGAATTTTAGCCAGCAATCTCTCAGACAAAGGACTTATATCCAGAATATATAAAGAATTGAAAGTCTTCAAGCTTCCCAAATTCACAGACCCTCTCCAAAAATGGGCATCTGAGACGAACACACAGTTCTCAGATGAAGATATACAAATGGAAAATAATTACATGAAGAAATGTTCACCATCACAGGTCACTCGAGAAATTCAACTTAAAACAGCATTGAGATTTCATCTCACTCTAGATAGAATAGCTGCCATCAAGAAATAACTGATAACAAATGTTGGTGTGGCTGTGGGGAAAAAGGAACACTGCTCCACAATAGAATATTACTCAGCTATAAAAAGGATGACCTTGACTCCTTCATAGGTAAATGGAAACAACTTGGGACTATCCTCATTATTGAAATAAATGAGAATCATATTTATAAATATCACATTGTGACTCTAATGTAAAAAGTAACAAGAACTGTAGGAGTAATAAAACCTAATATGTTTAATTGCTATTGTAAAATGAGATAAAAAGAAAGGGCCCTAAATGATATAACTTCATGTATGTTTAAGTGTAGGATTGATAACCATATTACTAAGTTTTTATTGGATAACTAAACAGAACTGTTTGCAGTCTCACTGTTTGAATGTCCACATTGTAAGCTTTAATTTTGTAACTTGAACAATTATTTCTGAAGTGGGTTTGTGAGACACAATATAGGAATCCAAGCAGCCAAATTGATAAATTTGGAATTTAATTAACTGAGCTCAGGACCACTTGTATACAGACCTCCCTGGTTCAGGGTCCAAACAAGTGGCCCCAAACTTGAAAGGTACAGAGATTTTTAAAGAGATAATCACAAAAGACATCCTGTTGGAAATAATCTAGCTTGAATCTTTTATTAATTTTTACTTGACACCTCTATCCTGCTTCTTTTGCTGAGAAGGATAATTTTTCTCCTATAGATACAGCTCATTTTGCTTTTCTCATGGGACTTGTACCCTGAATAATTTTCCATTTTTTGAGTCAAATACAGGGCAACAGTTAAATGGAAGACTCAAGATGGTGACAGTTATGCAAAGCCACCACATTCCCCACTGGTTTTAGTGAATGAATCAAATCCTTGATTCCTGTCATCCTTTTAAAAGACATTTTTTATCTACATTTTGTAGATCCTTGTATTGGGAATGTATAACCATTAATTTAATAGATTGGACTCAGCTTTGGATGTAATGCATTGAACAGTTTATCATGCAGTAGCCAATAGTTATGGCCAGTAGGAGGAAAATTAGGGGTCGTGCCAGAGCTCAGAGTAGGGTGGTCAGCCATGGGGTAGTGGAGAAGACTGTTTTTAAAAACAACAAGATTTAACAAGGACTAGGCATGGACTCCCCCCCTGTTTTTAGGAGGTCTAGACCTGACAGGTTTTGAAGGACCATCTCAGCCAGGGAATTTAGAGACTCTTTCCAAGTGTTGCACATTTTGTTCAAGGGTGCCCAGATCATGCTCTATTTTTTTGCTTAATATCTGGTAATTTAGGCCTCCTCTTATGAAAGCTGTGCTTCCTAGTGCTGTGGAACCAGCTACTTTTAATCCCAAAAGGACAGGAATTAGGACTTGGGCCCTCTTTTTTCTTGTGAGGTTGGGTAACCCTATATGTTTTCTCCCTCTTTCTCCAGAATACCACTACATTTGGGGAAGAACACAAGTTAAGATATTTTCAGGGTTAGGTCCAGTGAAGAGTCAGATGAGTGCAAGAGATGAGGCTGTTTGTAATGGCAAACCAAGTTCCCAGCAGGGAGACTAAATGTTGGTTGAGAGAGTAAGAGACATTTGGTACATACACAGTTGAAATACAATTCATTTGAAATGTGGAGTGCTTTAAGGATTAATTTACAGACTGAATACAGAGTCCAGAGCCCTGAATGTTTCCCAGAGTGAAGGACTTAGGTCCTTGCCCCCACCACCATAAAGAACCAGAATCAATGTTTCAGATGTTTACAATTTGGGTTCGATATTATTTATACATAGAACACTTATCTGGAGTCTCTAGTATTGCAGGCTTTGAGTGGGAGTAATAAAACTAATGACTCTTTCTGTCAACCTTGACAGCTGTTGGAGTACTCAAGGTGACTGTATAGGATTCTTCCCAGTGGATACCTGGGGATGTGGGCTGTCTCCTTTTGATGTAGATTTGATCACCATGTAGAGCTGCCAGAGGGTCATCAGGTCTTTCAGGAAAGGTCTGGTGCCCCCAGAACAAGCAGTGGGTCAAGTGTAGGAAGGGCTAGAGAGCCTGTAAGGACTTAACAAGTTCTTCATTAGTGACAGCAGCCAATTTATCATTTTGGACATGGGGAATCAAATGGGGTGGTCAGCTGTATATGACTCAAAAGAAGTAATACCCTGGAAGTAGGGCATACATCATGCATGCAGAAGTGCAAAATGAAGTAGACTTACCCAGTTTTTGCCAGTCTAAAGAGCCAGTTTTGAAATAGTTCCCTTTATGTTTCTGTTTATTTTTTCTATTTGGCCTCAACTTTGAGGCTGGTAGTCATAATGTAATTTCTAATTGATT
>PVLA01010572.1:0-62042 GCA_004027455.1 Hydrochoerus hydrochaeris
ACGCACGCACGCACACAGTGATGGGCTACATTCGCCCTTGATTGTTCCGTACCTTAGTGCATCTGAAATGAGCTTCCGTTTAGGAAAAGGTGATACCTGTAGGATTGGTGCAGATCTGTGATGTCATAGGCACCAAGTAGCCACAGCAGAGCACAATCAGCATATAGGACCTCAGAAGGAATGTGTGCAGAAAGGCTGGTCCACATTGAAGAACTGGCCAGTGCGATGATCCGGTAGAGCCTCTTTCCCTGTTCCGTGTGCCTGTAAATACTGCTTACAATTTTGCTGGAATCAAGTATGGGACAGTCTGTACTCTAGGAGGCTGGGGCAGGAGGATTGCAAGTTCAAGCTTGGCTTAGGCAGTTTAGCGATTTAGCCATATCCTGCCTGTAAGGGCCCTTTAGTAGTGAAAAAAATCTTTAGCACTGAAAAAAATTTTTCAGTTGGTTCATGAGTGGGGATGTGGAGGCGGAAGAAATGTTTTGAATATCATGGATTGTTTAGAGTACATAATCTAGTTTCAAGAACAACTTATAGAATAGAGTTTCACCTTAATATTTTTTTTTGTAATGCGTGTTTGCATTACATAAAGATTATATTCCCTGTGTGAAATATGTAAATACACATAATATGTCTCAATTCCTTTTTCATCTCCCTTTCCCTCTTTCCTCCTTCCATCTATCATCTACCCATTTGAAAAAGATCTATCTCCCTACTTCTCATTATCTATCTTTTATTTTGCTCTTTTTTTATATTTTGGGATAATTACTCGTATAAAAAGAACCATGTGCTACTTAAACTTGTATGCCTGATCTATTTCACTTAACATTATTATGGTTTCAAGGTGCACACATTTTCCTATAAATGACTAAAGTTTATCTTTTATGGCAGAATAGTATTCCACAGTGTATAAATCCTACATTTTCTTTATTCTCCTACTTGTTCATAGATATATAGGCCACTTCAAAGAGTTAACCATTGTGCATTGTACTGCTACCAACATACACCACCATAATACAATGTCTGTAACTCTTTCACAAAGACACACAGAAGGGGAATAACTGGGTCAAATGTAATTTCTAGCTTCTGTTTTTTGAGGAATCTCTGTGCTGATTTCCATGGTGGTTGTACTAGACTAATTGACAATCCCACCAACAATGTAGAAGTGTTCCACTTTCCCTGCAACTTCTCTAGCATTTCTAATTATCTGATTTCTTGATGATAGCCATTCTTTCTGGGGTAAGATGGAATCTCAGTGTGGTTTTAATTTGCATTTCTCTGAAGGTCAGGAATGTTGTAATACCCTTTCATGTATGTATTGGCCATTTGTACTTCTTTGTCTGAGACGTATCTATTCATATCACGTACCCATTTTTAATTGGGTCTTTATTGGGTGCCGTCTAGTTGTTTTGAGCTCTTTATGTACTCTAGATGTTAGTCCTGAGGAATAGCTCGCTAATTTTTTTTTCACATTCTGTAGGTTGTATCTACTCTGTTGGTTGTGTCTTTTGCTGTGCAGAAGCTATTTAACTTAATATGATCTCATGGTTGATTTGTGAGCATATTTCTTGTACCACTGGGGTTCTGTTCAGAAAGTCCTAACCTACCCTTGTCTCTTTAAAGAGTTTCACTTATTTCATCTCCAACAGATTATTTCTGTTTTAACATTTAGATCTTTGATCCATTTTTATTTTAGTTTATACATGGTGAAATACATGGGTCTAGACTCAACTGTCAGCATTTAGATAGCCAGATGTCCCAGCACCATTTATTAGTCTATCTTGTGGCTGGTCTGTGTTTTTGGCCCCTTTATCAAAGATCAAACAGCTGCATGTGCCTAGAGTTGTTTCTATTTCCTCTGTTCTGTTCCACTGATCCACAAGTCTGTTCTTGTGCCAGTACCGTGTAGGTTTTATCACCATAGTTTTGTAATTAGCTTCCAATGCAGGATTGTGATGCCTCCTGCTTTGCTACTGTTACTCAGGATTGGTTTCACTATTCTGGGTCTCCTCTGATCCCATATGAACTATGTTTTCTCTAGTTCTATGAAGAATGCTATTGGCATTTTGACTGGGATTGTGTCTTCTTAACATTTTTTCAACCAACAAAACATACTAAATATATGTACATATGAATAAATATATATGATATAGAAAGAGCCATATCAAGCCCAGGCTAATTATAGTTTATATCATACAGTTCTCCCATCAAACCAGGCACTGTTCTGAGTATTTTACACATATCATCATGAGTGTGGTGCTCACAATTCTATGGACCAAATGCCATTTGATCTTCATTTTACAGAGGAGGAAATTAAAGCATAGAGAGGTAAAGTCACTTGTCCAAATTCACACAGCACAAAGCAGAATGAGGATTTGAACCTTGATCATAGAGCTCTAGAATCAATACTTACAACCCTGTGTCATCTGCTTCCTATTCTCGTGAGGTAGTACTTGGATAGATGAAGTTAATGACAGTGATTAAAGGGAGCTTGGGACTGATCTCTTATGTCTTAGCTTTTAACTATGATATGACTAGCATTTATTATTGGTGAATTATGTTCCTACAAATCAGGTAAGACCATCATGACCTACATTGCATGATGTCAGAGCTTAGGTTTGGTTTTATGCTTTGATCCGTTTAACAAAATAGGGCAATATTGTATGTTACAGGCTGATAAGAAGAGGTGAGAAAGACTCAATGAATATATGATACACTGTCCCCAAGGATGGACACATGGTATACAGTGTACCCTGTGCAAAATCATCACTATGTCACCCCAGAGCCCACAGCAAGAGGGGGCTGCCCAATACTATATAAACTGCTTGGGCCCACTTCATGTCACTTTACATGGTGAGCAACTTTTCACTTTAGAGCAGGAAAAATTGATCCTGCAGAAGCAATAGTGTTGATTGAAGGCTTTTGATTTTTAATATTTTCTTTTTAGTTGAGTAGTCCTGTGGGTTAGTTTGTATTTAATTTGCAAATCTGTTTTGATTGGCCTTGTACAAAACCTTTGAGCTGCAGTTATATAGAATGAAACAATAATGGGAAGAAGTGATCCAAGATGTTTCCCTGGCCTCCATTTCACTCCCCATGATCCCACCCACAACACGGAGGCTGCTTCTGCCCCACCCCTCCTTGCCTGCCTTTTCTCTCCCTGGAAGGCCTGCAGACCCCTTTCTGAAGCCCATTGCTTTTCCGGGGTAGGACTTTCCTTGCCTTTCCTTGGGTCAACCCACCTGTTTAGCTTTTAGTGACCTTAGCTTTGTACTTTATAATACATTTTGTAAAGGGACTAGAAAGTTCGTTTTTGCTAAAGAGAGTGGCTTATATTGAAAAGGGTTTGCGTTTTTAAAGGGTCTCATAAATTTCACATAAAATCAAGAGATGAGATTTCAGGTGCCTTAGGACTCAAAGAAGATGGTTGCCATGCATCACATTGGCCTTTGAGGAGCTGAAGAATGGGAAGGACTTGGGCAGGCACCGTGGTCAGGCAGCATAGTCAGGAGGTTCACAGAATCTATGCAGAGGGATTCTGGGAAGGTAAAGAGGCCTGTGGGACACTGGGCTCAGAAGGACTTTTGGTACTATGTGTGTCTAGGCTTCTCTGGTCACTGGCCATGCCTTCCTGGAGTTTTGTTTTCCCAACATTAAAATGAAAGGCTTGACAATTGATTTCCAAAGACGTCCCATGCAAAATCCATAAGACTTGGCTTGGTTGCAGCCATGTCTAAAGATGTGGTGCAAAAGAAGATCAGCACGGTTTCCATGGCTTGATTCCCTCCTAGCAGCCAGAGCACCCACCCAGAGCACAACTGCTAACAAACTGTGCTCACCAGAAGGAAGGCTGACCGGCCCGGCCTCACTGCCAGGTCAATGAGGAAACATCTGGCCCTGTGGAGGGGACAGTTTTCCCCAACTGCAGAGCCCAAAGCTGAAGACATAATAGGAATTTGTGACACTCCATGGAGAACTATAGGCCCATAAACCAGAGACTGTACATAGTCATTCATCTGTGACAGACATAATAGGGATAATCGTCACTTAATAAGTAATCCAAAGCTAATTAAATGTTACTAATATATGTTGAAAAGATTACTTCCCTCCCCTCACGTACCCTTTATAACATTCACCTGATGAAAGGATAAGCTCCTGGAAAGTTCTTACCTGTAGAAAAATGAGAAGAACACCAGAAAAGGGGACCATTTCCACAGAGCTGGGAAACATGGGTCACTTGCTTGTTGAAATCCTTTTGGCATATATAAAGGAAGGTGCCCAGTGCTTGAGACAAGGGTGAAGAAGAAATTCATGGACATCCCTGAAGACTTACAGACAATGTGACCAGGTATTAGCCTGTTGAGAGATGGTATTTAGGACAGACTGGAGAAATAGCCCAGCAGGATGGGATCTCAGGTTCAATCTAGCTTTGCATCCATGGCCAGCTAGGAAGTTCTGGAGCACAGACTAACATGTGCCCAGGTTTCATATCAGTTGGTAGCAGATAATGGTCTACCAGGGGATGAGGACAGGGACATAGCTTCCATCAGCAGGGGTCAGGGTTTCAGCAGGGGCACCATTGAGCAGTCACCCACACTCACTGTTCCTGAGGGATGGATCTGTTGCTACTAAGGAACATTAGTGCAGGGGCCAAGTGACTGCCACACTGCTGTCTTAATGTCAGAGAAAAAGCTTGTCTCTTCTGAGCTGCATGCACCCTGGCCACAGGGAGACTCACTCTATCTTGGCTGCTTGTAAGAGAAAGAATGATAACTCTAACTTGCAATGGTTTTTAGCTTGTCTTGTGACTGGTTCTAACCAGACCTACTGACTCAAAACTGGCCTTCCAACTGGCAGTTCCTGACATTTACCTTAACTCCTATTCCAAGAAGGACTATGGTTCACAGCTCATCTTCTGATATTATGTCAGAGGACACTGAGCTGTCTGTAGATTGTTGTACTTGGATGTCATTCTGACCCATGAGTGGTGATCAGAACGTAGCATACACAATGGCGGCCTTTTCTCTTCATGGATCCTGAGTGGGACAGCCCCCATCCCTTCCAGCACATGGAACTCATATGGCTCCATTTCAGGGAGTTTGGGGTCAGAGCCTCATGCTGATGGAAAGTTGGGTGAAGGCTCCTTCTCGCTCTAATGTCTGACTCAGAGCCAGGCATGGTGGTACATGCCTATAATTCCAGCACTCTAGGAAGCTGAAGCAGGAGATTTGCAAGTTTGAGCCCCACTTGAGCAATTCAATGCCTTAATGAGAACTTATCTCAAAAAAAATTTTTTTAGAAAGGGCTTGGGATATAGCTCAGGTCTTGCGTTCAATCCCCAGTATCATAAAAATAAAGAGTACAAAGACTTATTATCTAGATAGTGGTCCAATAGCTAAAGTATGTCTATAACCAACCTTATGTGAAACAGTCAGTGATAAACTATAGATAGGCTTTTAGCATGCTGTCACTATGTCCCCTAACACCTCTCAGGTGTCTCTCCGTGGGTTGGTGCAAATAGCACAGTACATGTCACCACATCCCGGGGTGAGGGGGAAAGTAGGTTTCAGAACTTGGCAGCAGGACCTATCTTGACAGAGAAAGCAGGTGTTATTTTAAAAAGAGGCACTGGATTTGAGGTCAGATCTGTTCTGTGACACTGGCCAGTGAAATGATCACTGCATGCTGCTGGACCTTGTTTGAGAAGTTAGGACAGTGGTTCTACCTGGCCTGCCTGATATGCGGTTCTGGAAGCTAACTGGGTGGATGTGTGTGAAAACTGAGCGTGTGTGTGTGTGTGTGTGTGTGCGTGTGTGCGAGTGTGTGTGTGCACCTGCACATGCACGTGGTGACCACACCTCTAGCCATGAGCCTGTGTTGACCTGGCCTGGGCCTGTGCTGAAGAAGGCTCAAGACTTTTCTGTGGTCCTGTTCACAACTGTCCCTGTCCCTCTGAGCTAACCCCTTCCTGGTAATGCAAATGGGGCTCCCTCCTTCTGGAGTGCAGGAGTCAAGTCCCAGGGCTCCTAACTCTGGCAGCTCCCACCCCATCCAGGGGACCTATGTCCTGTGGTCCTGCATCATTATCATTTTGCTCTTCTATTTTTTTATGTTTAATTTTCAGTCTTTCAGAAACCCCCACAGAGGGATGGCGAGTCCTGCCTTGCTTCCAACTCTCTTATACACAGTAGCTTGTTTTACGACTTTGTTTTAAAAACTATTGGCTTAGGGTGCAATAACACAGATGTCTCTGCCTCACAAGAGAACCGTGAATTTCCACTTCTCTCTCCTCTGTGACAGCTCCATTACCTTCCATGGAGAGTCTCTGCTTGGCCCTGGAAAGAAAGGAGAATTTAAAAAATGGTGTTTTCACCCACCATTGTCCCTTACCATAGGGCCATCGGATCAGTAGCCCTGGTGCCCACTCTGCCTACTGGGGCCCTTGCCTAGTGCTGTGGAGCCTGCACTGTCAGCAGCCTCCTGGTGGTGGAGGAAGACTGAATGTCCATGTCCCCAAGGCAGCGCTAAAGCCATCACCAAAGCGACATCTGTTTTCTGATGCGTGTGCGTCCTGCAAGTGTTTTTGTAAGTGGTGGCAACCCAGTGGCGGGGAAACTTTGTTAGCTGCCTTACTAACCCTTCACCTGCCCGACGCCAGCCTGACAACTTCTTAACACGCGCAGAAAGCAGTCAGCGCCCTGTGCAGAACCAGAGCTCCATCAGCCTCGCTCGCAAACGTCCAAGTCCTGGTTGGAAGAGAGGTAGGAGCGGGCAGGAAGGCAGATGTACACACACGTCACGGCCAGAGAGGCGACAGAGTCGGGCTGTCTTCTGTTCTCCTGCAGAGCTCTCCTGCTCTGTAACATGGTGGCCTGTCAGCCCGCCTCTCCCTGCATGTAAGAGGTAAGGTGTGAGTTTAATTAGCATAGAACGAAATTTCTGACTCTCTAATAATAACACCTTGAATTTTTATGTTACCTGCTCTCTGAGGAGCTCAGGGCATTGAAAAAAAAAATGTGCCGCTTCTTTTCATCTCTTCATACTCCAGAGACAAAGGTCATATCCCCATTGCACAGGAGGGGAAACCGAGGCTCACAAAACCACACGCCTGCTGAACTGGGTCCTCTTGACTTTTTTGTTTTCCTTCAGTTCTGTGCAGAGTTGATGGGCTTTACTTTCTCAAAGAAGTGTGATGGGACCAATTGGAAGGGGTGTGGAACCCCAAAAGCCTTCTGGAAATTGTAAGGAATATTCAAAAGTTGAGTGCCAGACAATTAGGGAGTGTAACTGGAGAAACCCAGCCACCTGCCAAGGACCTCTTGCACCAGACATACAAGAAGGCATGACTACTAGGAAGGCTACTCAAACACTGGCATGCAAGGATGCGAGCCCAGCATTGTCTGTTGTGTTAATCTGCATTCTCTTACTATGACAAAATGCCTAAGACCAGCAACTTAAAAGAGGAAGGGTTTAACCCAGATGTGATGGCTCAGTCCTATAATTCTAGCATGTGCGGAGACTGAGAAGCAGAATCACACGCTCAAATCCAACATGGGCAATTTAATGATTTAGAGAGATTCTGTCTCAAAATAAAAGTTTACAAAAGGGCTGGGAATGTAGCTCAGTGACAAGGCCTTGTGTTCAATCTCCAATACCACAGGGAGTGGGAGAAAGAACATATTACATAATATACTATCTTTCAAGTGAGTATATTTAGCTTCATTTAAAAATCTTGCTCTTTGGCTTTTCTTCTTACTTTTTAACATAAATGGGCACTGGTCTTTGGATTATTGTTTGAGAGCCACCTCTCTGAGACTCCAGAAGTGGATTAGAGGAAAAATCCTAGGGTATAATTTAGAAGTAAGTGCAGACATACCTGAAACCCTGGCATTCTGGGAGGCTGAGGCAGGAGGATCACAATCCTGAGCCCAACCTAAGCAACATAATGAGATCATATCTCAAAATAAAATTCGTAAAGAGCTGGTGAAGTAGCTCAATGTAATGGGCCTGAGTTCAATCCCAGTTCAAAAAAACAAAGGAAGAACAAGAAGAGGAAGAGAGGAAAAAAGAAGGAAAGTAGAAAGAAAAGAAGAAAGATGGCAAAAAAGGAGACTCACCTAGTGCCACCTAGACAGAGGGAGAGGAGCAAACAGCAGAAGTTGAGTTCTAAGAGCTGTGGAACATTCTCAATCAGAGGTTTAAGATAGAGAATGGGAGAGAGGGAGAGAGAACAGGGTGAGGCCAGCAGGACTGGTTCAAGTTAAGAGTCATTTGCAAAGCTTTGCAAGCCCAGCTTACTCTTGGGCTGTGGGCATGATTCAAAGTCACTGGAACCCTGTCGTTGGCACCTTAGTGGGCAGAGACATAGTCTTCTGGATCCCCGCTGAAAATAATACACACTGAAATCTCAGCTCCACTGACAACCATCTCCCTTTGGACATGCAGGACAGCAGGTGAGCTGTTCTGGGTGGCTGCACGGAGCTGCTCTGGCCCCTTCAACGTCTCTTCATACTCCACAAAGACTGCTGAGCAGTTGCTTTCCCCACAACTGACTTCCTTGAATAGAGCCCTCACACTGATGTTGATGAAACATCTCTAGACATGAGAGAGAGCGCCTTTTACCAGGATGAGGATTAACCATGGCTGTTAGTGCTTGTGCAGAGGGAGAAATCCTCTTCCTATCTCATCAACCGTGTGCACTTCCTGAGGATTATAAGTTAATACATCTGGAATGGTGTTGGTTTGTCCAGGTTTTGTGGTCTTCCTAGAAGTCATACTCTGGGCCTACCTGGCTGTGTTTCCACTAGGATCTGGGTTTGCCATTAAATGCAATGAGGCACTCAGGTCATTTATCACAGTGAGACTGGTGCCTAAATCTGGAGGAAATGGTCGATGCTCCAAATCGGACCTGAGTCCACTGCCAGGAACTGGGTAGGATGAGCATTACTGGGTTTAGGGGAGGAGTTGTCTTTTTGGAAAAAATGAATACCATTCCTTCCTTGGGCATCTCTTTTGTATCTTGTCCCTGAGGCAACAAATCACACAGATTTGCATGCTTGTTTGTTCACCTATTGACTGCTTACAGAATTCTTACGAGATAGCAGGCCTATTTTAGGTGCTGAGATCAGATAACATTCCATCTTGCATTCTAAGGGAGAAGATAAATCAAAGGTTACATCATTTCAGAATGACTTACGGCTTCAGAAGAAAAAGAAGAGGTTACTAGGATGAAGAAGATGGGTTACTTTGGAGAGAAGAGTTAAGGAAGAACTAATGAAGTTCTAATGGAAGTGGAACCGAAGTGCACCTGAATCCACTCAGAGTTAGGGTTCAGGAAGGAAATTATTTCAGGAAAAGTTCACAGCAAGTGCCGAAGTTTTGGAATGGCAATATACTGGTCACATCTGTGAAACAGAAAAATCACTGTGTCTTGAACAAAGTGAACAAGGCAGGCCCAGATAAAGTTAAGGCTGTGTCTTAGTTATTTTTCTTTCATTGCTGAGACAAAATAAATGACTCCCAACATGAAGGAAGGAGAAGTGTATTTAGCTCACAGTTTGTGGAGGATTCAGTCCATATTCTTCTGGCTCCAAAATAGGATGGTAGGGCTGAGAGATAACTATTCACTGCAGCAGAAGATACCAAAAACAAAAGCAAAGAGGAAAAAGGGAAGACCAAGTCTCTTTGCTTCCCTCATGTTGCATGCAGGCTACCTGCCCTAGGGCAGGTGTAGCACTCCCATCCTTCAATCCCAGCACTAGACAATGAACTAAGCACAAACTCTAGATTTAGCTGCCTCTGAAAAGTCCCTCCCTCATGACTTCATGAGGGATTGGGGGGACATACAGACATAAACCATAACAGGTTGAAAGGCATTTAGAAATCAGATCATGTAAAATATTGTAGGATTCAGTGATTTGAGATTGTGTTACAGTTGTCAGAGAAAACACTGAAGAACTTTAAGTAGAGTTGTGGTGTATCAGTAAGAATAGGACTGATTGTATTGCATTAACAAACAGCCCATAAAATTCAAGAACTTAAAACAATCTCTAATTACAGATACATCTTATGTTAATGGTAGGAGTAGGATCTGTGCTTCACTCTGCTCATCAGCAGTCTTAGATTGACAGGTAGTCCTCCTTAAGGAGATTTGCTGGGCCCCAGGCATGAAGAAGGACAGGTATCAAATCATGCATTGTCTTTTAAGGTCCATACATCTAAAATTGACAGCTAACTTCTGTTACATTTCATTCACAAATTAAGTCACATGTTCTTTCCTATCCTCAGAAATAGTTGTTGCTAGTATTAATTAACACCACATGGCACCACATAGGGCATGTATGGGGAAAGAGAAAGGCCAGGGATACAACACTGGTATCCAGCTCTATCTCTCTGCCTCCCTAGCTGATGTCCACTCTGATATCTTTTCTCTTAACTCCCAGGTAGTAGATGCTGTGGTGAACTTCCGAGATCCTGATTCAGGAGGACAGGATTTATTCCCCTTACTGCTGGGAGGGCCCCCAGAAGACTGTCCTCTGTCTCACCCTGTTGCAGAAATGTCTTGACTGAAGGCCACAGCCCAGCTAAAGTCCACCATTGTCCCAAGCATCTGTGCCCGGTGGTGATTGAAGGGGAGGCTCCTCTCTCTAATCAGAGCTGGGCAGCTCTGAAGGGTCATCCCATTCTGCTTGGCTTCATCCCCTACCAATCTTCTTTCCTTTTCCTTCCTGACTAGATTTTGTTGCTGGAGATCTCATAGGCACTCATTAGTAGACTTCTGCTGCTAATTTCCTTCATAAGTCTGCTTTACAGGAAATTCAACCTGAGTGCTCCACAAGTGGCCTACAAAAAGGAAAGAAGATGGGGCAACAGAGAGGTGAGGAAAAGTGAAACCTGGAGATGGACGCACAGCCTCATTCTGCCACCACCCCTCACTGCCAGGATCCTGTGACCTGCCTGGTGCAGTCTATTCTCAGTTTCTGCTCTCCTGGCTTCAGATGACCAAGGCTGGTTGGCATTCCTGAGTCTAACAAGTGGTTGTCCAAAGAGCTTTGGCTTTTACCAGATGTGCAGCATTTTAGGCACAGCAGATGTTTAAATTTGTTCCTTGGCTTCTTTTTACCTAATTCAGAATATGTAATCTAAAAAGGGAGATAGGATACCACCACAGGTGAAAGAAGTCAGTGTACAGGGACCCCCTAAGGCATAGAGGGAGATTTGGGGGGCTCTTTCCATCTTGTCCAGGCCTGTTTCTTTGCCTTCACCTCCTTCCTTTGTGGTCCCCAAACCTCTTATAGAGCATATCTTTAGTTACTTTTGAATTGCCTAATCCTAAAGATGGAGGGGTCTTGTCCATTTGTTTTGAAACCAGGCACTGTGGAGGCCACAGGAAACTTGAAGGAGAGGAGAAACAGTACCTTTAGTTGAAGTACTATCCCATGCAGAGGCAGATGAAGGTGCTATGGAGGGCGATGGTGCTAAAACGTGTCTGGAAGCCCCAAGGAGAGCATTACTCCAAAAGTGGAAGCAGCAAAGGCTGCTGGAAGCAGCAAAAGCCTGCTGTGAGAAGGTACACTTGGGATAGGCCTGAAGGGTGAGGTTACTGTCCTACGAGTTGACCATCTTCCTGAGTTGTCACAGCTCTGGGATTTCTCCAGGTGCTTCAAGTCAAGGAGAGTTTGCTGGGGCCTTGGTAGCACTTCCTGTGCTTGTAGCTTAGCCTTCACGTGACACTTGTCCAGGCTCCTTCTTGTCCACAAGCAAAACATACGCAAGCAATTAAGCTCTTGTGGGCAACAGCTGAGAATAGAAGGGACAGCCAGTGCTGGGACTGTTAAAAGGAGTGGTCTCTGTCTTTCTGCCGGGAGATGCTGAAGGTCTGAACAGGCCACCCTTGTGGCTTCAAGGTGTGGCCCTCCTGAGACACTCAATGGGGCATTTACCTGGGGCTCAGTGACCTCCACATTAACCAGAGCCTTGCAGCTCACCAATCAGAGACTGAAAACAAATTTCCCTTTCCCCTTGGACCTTGAATCTCAACTGGGAAACAGTGCCCAAATACAAAAATCTTCAGAATTTTTCTTTTTGATTTACATTCTGCTTTGATAAACAATGCACAGCAAACCATGTGGCTGTATTCATTGCCACACAAGGGGGAGGTAAGGATGCTTATGCTCTTTCATTCATTGCTCACTTTCTCTTTTATTCGTAAGTTCATTCAACAGTTCTAGTATGTGTGCCAGGTGCAGTTCTAGGCAGTGAGATTGCAAAGATGAACAAAATGCACAGGTCTCAGCCCTACATGCTGATGGAATGAGACATAAAAATCAGTTAACAAATAAAGTAAAATCTTTGCGCCTTTGCTTCCTTAACTCCAAGAGCCACTGCAGGAGCTAATGAGGACTCCAGTTTTGTGCTCCCCAAGGCAGCCAGGTGCTTTAATTGGACTTAACTTTCTCTCAAGTTTGATAGGAATGCAAGAGTTTGTTTTTAAATATAAAGAGATAATAGAACCTGAACTCACCTCTTCCAAGGATGCTGCCCTTCTCCTCCTATATAGATCTGCTCTGACCCCCGTTATAGACCATTTGCGTAAACATACAAAAGAAAATGTCCCATTCTTTCAAAAAGGAAACTGGGGCGGCTAAGCAGGGAACTCTCTCGTGACCTCTTACTGGATTTCCTTCCAGAGTCCCTCCTTTCTGAGTTCAGGGTGGGCTCAGGCTGGTCTGTGCTATCACCCCTCTTTTGCTGGTAACCCTACTTACCAACCACTTGGGGAGAGCAGGGAAGGGCGGGGTCCTGGTGAGTGGATCTCATTGTGATTTGGTAGAGTCAGAAAAGTAGGTGGTCTGGGGGTGCCCAAGTCATGAGCCTACCTTGTTTGACTTTTGTGTGCCTTTGTTATGTTTGTCATAATAGCACAGATTGACTGGATGTCATTCAATGACCAGTTTTCTCTCTTTCTCCTTCCCTCAAGTCTCAGTTCTCTGTGCTCCAGTCTGGAAATCCTTTCTCAGTTTTTCACTCTGTGGACTCCAGAGTTTTCAGGAACAGTGGAACTGAAAGGGATCCTAGATGAAAAGCTTTCTCTTGATTACTAGAGTGGGTTCTGAAATACGTTGGAAGCTTGAAACCCTGGGACAACCCCAGCTGGGTCTATGGCAGGGTCAAGTAGATTTAAATCACCAACTAGTCCAGCTTCATGCAGAGATAAATAACCTTACTTACTTAGAAGTTCTATTGGGGCATATAGAGATACTTTCGTTTGCCTCACTGTCTTAAAAAAATTTTTGATAAAAACTGAAAGATGTTTAGGTAGCACACTTCATTCCAAAGTATGGTGCCTAAGATGTACATTGATTTTTAGGTAAAAAAACTGAAAAGTTGGTTCATGTCTGCCACAGTAGATGCTGAATCTTAAAGCATTTGGCCAACCTGACATGTCCGTGCACTTTGTTTGCACATGGCATGGTGCTTGACACTAAGGCTCCAGCAGTACATAGAACAGAGTTTCCAGCAGTGCATAGAACAGGGTGCTGTACCTGGGTGGGGCCTGGTGTGGCAACAGACATGTAGGCTAAACCACAAGTGATGTGAGTTACCACATCTGGCTGCTGTAGTATCACAGAAAAGGACTCTATGTCTCAGTCTCTGGGCTGTAAGTCTGGGAGGTGGGGGAAGACATTAGGAAGAGGCAAATGTAAGAAGCAATATTGGAGCTTAAAACATGAGGAGTCAGTGATAGACAAAGGTTTCATAACACCAAGGTTTACACATCAGCGAAAAATTCGTACTTTCAGGAAACTGAGTAAATGTGGGGTTTCTACAGAATAATGTGGTGTCGATAGAAAATGATAACCAGCTTTCAGGGAGGAACATGAGTCCCATAATGAAAGTTCTTGAAAGGCATGTCAAAGATGAAGAGATTCTGCAGCAGTGTCTAGGCACACAAATTACAAAACCAAACTTGCACTGAGAAAAATGATCCTAGCTGCAGTATGAGAGATATGTTATATGCAGTGTAAGTTGGTAACATGAAAGCTTTTGTATTAATCAAGTAAGAGAAAGGCCTAGAAATTGTGTCATGGCAGGAAAAAATGGTAAGAGTGGATAGATGTGGAAATCAATATATCTGGTGATTGATTAGACAGTGGCCATACTAAGGAAGAAGGAACCCAGAATGACCTCTGGTCATTGATCTCTAGGTGAAGAACCCAAGGTAAATGAAAATAGGGAGAAAGATTATCTTAACCTTGAAGATGCTCCTGAGGTGGCCATCAAAATGGTTAGATTTGAACTCATATTCAAAGCCAAAGAGCAAGTTAAGGTTGTCTAGACAGGGGATAGAGTGACAAGAGGAAAAAATGAAATTGCAATGGAGTTACATACTTATGAAGAGAAAGATGATGAGAAGTAAGTCTGTGAAGGACCCAAAGTAGAAATGGTCATAAAGGAAGGACATGTATGCACACATGTGCCATGCGTGTGCACACACACACACACACTACACACACACACACACACATAGGGATGTGGTGCCTTATAAATCAAAATTCTAAAAAGTAGTCATGTTTTCTTACTTATAGAAAATAATTCATGTTAGCTAAGAATTCCATAGCATCCTTTGTCTGCAAGCAAATGTTTACTCCTAGTAAGAGTGTTTGCCCTGAGATAAAGGACTTGGAAGCCAAACTGTGGTGATTTATAGAGTGAATGGTGTGGTGGGAGATGGCAACAGCAAAGGGAGAAAATTCAGCAGAAATTTGGCTGTTTTCAAGGACAAAGAGCCTCAGAACTGTCAGAAACATATTTGTCAGTTTATTAATGCAATAATTTAGAAGGTATCTAATTTACTTTTTGAAAGGACAAAGCAAAGGGAAGACATTGAAAGAGCTGTAGATTGGTGGGTTCAACTGTGGCACCAAGCACCTCTAGTTAAAGTAATGTGGTGAAGTTCAAGTTGCTGAGATGAATACATTAGTCCCCTGGGAGGCATCAGTGTTAGGATTGATGACACTCTAGATGATGACAACTTTTATGTGACAGGGTATAGGGGAAAACCTTCACCCAGTTCTCCTGCCATTTTATGAATGACACAAGAACCTTGAAGATTGATAAATGTTGTGGATCTCAAGAAAGAAATGGAAGGTCTGGTTATCCCGAAGGTCCAGGAGTAGATATGGCTTCCAAATGGTTTTGGGTAGCAAAGAAGACATAACTCCTGGTGCTGTTATGGCACCATGGCGCACCACAGGGGAATCTTGTTGCTGAAGTGCATCACCAAAACTGTGGCTTCCGTGATGATCAAAGAACACAGCAGCTATATACCATAAGTTGGGAGAGACAGGAACACAAGTGCAGCAGTCATGGGAAAGCAGGCACAGCCCAGCATGAGAGAGGGAAAATCTAGAGGCTACATGATTATAGGGGAAGAGGGTGTAGGGATGTCAGAACGTGCCTCTAAGAGTTCAGTGAGTGTCAGGAGAAAGTGCTTGCCCTGGAAAACCAAACCAAGAGAATGAGAGATTCATTGTCTGCGGAATTCTCACTATTGTTGGCCACTAAGTGTTGGTAGCACTTCATAACTGAGACTCCATTGTCTCCACCAGTATCTAACCCAACATGCTCCACTATGTGGAGACCTACCTGGACCAGCCAGGTGCTGTATACCTGTGGTGAACCTGGTTGGTGATGAAATTTCAAAACTCCCACAACTGATGCTTCTGCAAAGTGTGTACTGCACTACTGTCAAGCTAAGACTCTACTAGGAGACTCGTCCCACATCATAGAATGGATAAATTATATTTTTCTTAAATTAGGATTCAATGGAGTAATTATAAAATTGGTATTTTGTTCAAAAGTCCTTTCTTGAGATTACAAAAATGACATTAGAGGAAAACTTTCTCTGCAGGCATTTCTATAAAATTTAGCATATTTAACTGTATTTAAACATATTGAATACATATGAATTGTCACAAGTGAAAAGGAAAAAAAAATTACTTTATTTCCAACAGATTTCAGTGGCTTTTGCATGAGAGTCATCCTTCTACCTTTTCTAATGATCAGTGTTAGAATGGCAGCTTTGTATCTCTGAAGATGGGCATCTCAGTTCTCAGGAAAGAGAAAGAATAGGAGAATAGCCACCAGCGTCTGCATTCCTTTATGCGCTGAATGTAGAATCTCTTTCTCTATCTCTCTCTGTGTCTCTCTCTCAAGATTAACATAATTTTTCTAAGAAGTGTATTTTTCAAGGCTACAAACCCTAGTTTACCGAATCCTTCATTCCTAAATCAGTGTCTAGGACATTATAGCCCTGAGAACATGCAGGAAAAACTCAACCTGTTGGTAAATTCAGTTTTCAAGTGACCACAAGAAAGCTACCAGAGCTGTCATTGGGAAAAGCATGCCTAAGACCAACATGGCGGACAAAATAACTCATGTGTGGATTGTTACACCTGAGGAAGGAGGCCCTTTCCCCTCCTCTACCCCAAGGGGTCATTCTGTGTAGGAAGAGAGGGCTAATTCTATCGAATCTGTTTCTCTAAAGCTGTGATTTCTTCTGTGTCCTCTCATGAAATAGATTAGGATCTCTAACACTCCTCTTCTTTTCCCTTTCTCTGTTCTCCTTCTTCATGTGCTGCTTTCATGCCCTACAGCTCATGTAAAGCACAGTGATGATGGCTGGCTGCCAAATCGATGGAAGGATGGACAGATGGATGGATGGATGGATGGATGGATGGATGGATGGATGGATGGATCGATCGATCGATGGGTCAATGGACAGATGATGTATGGGTTATTGAGTGATGGGTACATGGATGAATGAATGAATGAAAAAAAGAAAGGAAAGGAGAAATTTGTCCTTGAAATCCTCTCATCCTTAAATTTAGTATAACTCTATAATATCCCATATAACCTGTTGTCAGAACTCTGTTAATCTGTGTTTCCAGTTGAAAATGTCACCAATTCCCTGCTAAACTCAAATTGAAAACACAAGGATTTGTCAGGCCAGAAAGACCCTGGTTAGGAAGGAAAAACTTCCTTCCCTCTCCTGCATTCACAATGTAAATGCAGAGAACATAGGCCTGTTTGCTAAATCTCAGAGCCTGAAACTGAAGCCCATCTTGTGACACATGCCTTTGCTTCCATTTGCTATGCTATCTCCTTCCGAGAGGCCACAGGTATGGAGTTTAAGGCACACCAGCAGTACTTCTATTTGGCTTCGATGGGAATAATGAATTCATGGTCTCCTTGGTCCTAACTGCCATTATAAAGTCATTCAGATAAAGCCTCAAACCTTTTGTCAATGATCCAAACACAACAAACTGCAAGGGAGATTAGATGGGTTGGGAACAGTGAGATCCCTTTGCCTGCCCTGCTTGTTCCCTTCCCGGTCCCCTCATTTGCCCCTCTTCCCTAGTCACTCAGAAAAGGAGGACCCTTACCTTGGCTGGGTTGGAATCTCTGGTCCCCACCCCTCCCCTTGCTGTCCTTAACACCTCCTCCACCTCCTCTCAGCCAGAACTTGTGCAATGACACTTGGAGTTCCACCTTCCCTGGCACGTCGGATGAGAAGTGACTGGAAACCTGACAGTCTATCACTACCAGAGAGTGACAATTTAAAAAAAAAGATTCCAGTTATGAGTGTAAGTTTAAAAATGTAACTAAAAGCCTTCATCAAAGTTTAAACAGCTTCTTGCGCTTTTAGCATTTGCTTATTCTGATTTATTGACAATGACACACCTAGGAACAGTCATCTGTACTGAAGCAGTGAAGTAATGGACTTTAGAGGGAGAGAGGAGAGAAAGAGGGGGGATAAAGAGAGAATGAGAGAGAGAGAGAGAGAGAGAGAGAGAGAGAAGGTGCAGCTCACAGAAGAGAGGCCGCTGATTACAGCCCACTAATTTGTTATGCACTCTGGCAAATCAGCGGTGATTCATATGACAAATAAGGAGAAAAAATTAACAGCTGTCATGTTGTGATGTGTTAATTTCCTGACAGTCTCTGCACTGAAGCCAATTACTGATTTAAGGGCAGGGAGAGAGAGCCCTGTTCAAGCTTCTAATTAGGCTTCTTCAAGACTAAAAGGATAAAAGCAAAAATAAGAGCAAGAGAATGAGGCAGGTAGCTGGGCTCCACGAAGCTCACATGCTTTTAAAGCCCCAGTTAAATAGCTTTAAGCTTAAGTGTGTTTAAGATAAGAATTTAGAAACATTTATTCACTTTTATCCCTGACCTGGTGGTTTAGGCTTTTGTGGAGTAATTGGGAGTCGAGCGAGGCCCAGGGCTCTTGTTGCCGTTTCTGCAAGAGCTCAGCCTCTCAGATGTAATCTACTAATAATACCTTTGTTTAGTCATGTCAACAACCATTCATCACTGGGGTGGACAAAGGCCGGTGGGTGCCCCCCCAGCTTCCTGCTCGGAGATTTTGTGGAGAGCACGTGGTCCACGAGTGCACCTCCACTGCACTGTATGACTCTGGTTGGCCCATAAGGAAAGGATCGGAGGTCAGAGGAAGCTCCCGGGGTCTGGGTGTTCAGACAGTTGAGGCAGCCTTCTTATAGACGCAAGGGAAAGGAAATTTTGAACATTATATTGGCTTGATCTTAGTTTTTTCCAACATTTTGTTTTGCCTGGTTCCAGCTCCCTTTGATGTCATCTCCGTGGATCCAGTTATCCTGAATATGAACAAATCTACTACAGAAACCCAAAAACATCTCTTGTGGGAAGAGTTAAGAGGAGGCGGGTGCTGGTAGGCTCATCTTTGCCAGTCTAGGCACACTGAACTTCGGCACAGTTATCCTTAGCAGCAGCTCTTCCCTGGCACCATCGTTAGGATCCACGTGAACATGATTGAGACCCACATGTCTCCGAGAATGGGATTACAGCGCTTGGATCTTTTTTTACTCTGATTCCCAAGAAGGGCAGTTTCTCTCCCACCTTTGTTCTTCACTCTTGCCTAGGGATTGATTAAAGGTTCTTTGTAAAATGTTTCTTTCTTTTTTTTAAGTATTTAAAAATGTGCAGCCTCTTGAATGGTTGCCATGACCATTTGGGGCCCTTCCCCAGTGGGTTTCTGGGAAAAGTTTCTTTCTCAGCTAGAGAGAAGCTTTACCTCCCAGTGTTCAGGTGTTGCTTTGTTCTCTTAGGTGGGGAAATTCATAATGATAGTTTGGTTGCTAGTGACAAGGAAGAAAAGGAGGGAGGGAAGGAGGCAGGAAGATGGGGAAGTAGGAAGGCAGGAGGGAAAAAAAGAAGGAAGGCAGGAAAGAAGAGATGGAGGGTAAGAGGAAGAAAGGAAGAAAAGGAAGGAAGAAAAAAGAAAGGAAGGAAAGAAGGAAGGAAAACAGAACCCAACTAAGAGGCCATAGTGAATAGGAAACTTCTTGGTTCATAAGTAAGAATCCAGAAAGGTCTTACTTAAGGGCAGTAGACACAAGACCTCTGCTAGTGACCATGGAGCTTGGGATCACTGCCTCAGTCTCTCGGTTCATCTTCCTTGGTGTAGTTCTTTATCAGAGGATCACTTCCTCTAATGAAAAATGACCAGAAACACAGCCTGTGGGTCCATGTTCAGTTGTGAAGGGGAAATGAGCCTTTCTTGCTTAGTCACTCAAGAGTTCTGAGTGTCACTGGTTGATAGGATGAGACTGATCAGGGAATGGTGGTGCTGAATAGATCTGAGACTCAGACCTTGTGCCCACTGCAGAGCTGAGGAAGCGGAACACACAGACACAGGGGTGAGGGAAGGATGGATTTCCAAAGAAAATCAGGGACGGTTCCCAAAGGCGGTGCAGCTGCAAATACATCCCAGAGTGAGTAAATAGGCATTTTTTAAAAAAGCTCCTTGCAGAGAACTTCTAGCTCAATTTCAATGTTTCCAAACTTCTGTGAGCTTCCTGATAACTGGATGTATTTAAAGCGATACTGGTCAGTTTTCCAGAGGGATGCAGGTTGGGGGGGGGGAGCAGGAGGTAGAGGGGCAGGAGCCTATTAGTGGTCGCATGTGCAGCAGCTCCTATTTTTGCAACACTGACCCTGGAATTCAAATATGGAGCAGAGCCTCATTTACTGCCAGGCTTTCTTTCAATAGAGATTTATCACATGCCTGGGAGTGAGACAGGCCCCTAACCTGGAGGCACCCGCATGGCCCCTGGTGATGCAGCCCCGCTCGGAGACCTGTGCAGCGCCAGCTGAGGTCACGCCAACCCTCTGCCCCAGAGGACTGCTGCCTCCTGCTGCCCCAGTGTCTGGGTCCAGGGTAAGCGCATCATTACTACAATTAAAGAATCACTCATGCGTTGACCGGTGAGGGGAAAATAGATCCCTAGAGTCCCAGCCTCCTCCTAGATGGTTTCCTCCTTTTAGGCAGGTGGTCTGATTAAAAGGCTTCAATGGTTTATTTCATTAAGAGTCACTGTAGGTATTGCCTGAGACAACAAGAATCCTTCGACATTGATTTTGTTGGTGACTGCAACCCTAAACTTGAAGGGATGGCTAAAAGGTAATTCACTCGCTAAGCTTTGCTCAATCCTGACCCATTATCAATTGAGTTGAAATATGTCAGCACGGTGAGATATTGAGTGTATTATCTTTTTTAGGAAGGTTCGCTGAGTGAATAACATACATGCATTTACCTATCTAAGTGCTGTCCAACAGACCTATGATTTATTGATTCATATAGTGCCCTTCATCTGCATCAAGATGTTCTGTAAGTGAGTGCCATGTCCCCAGGGAGCACAGTGCTACTGTGATGGCCTTGGGGAGAGAAGGCTGCCTCCAGGGTTGGTGGGGGGGGGCTTCTGCCTCCTGGGGGCTCTTCAATCCTTTCACCTTAGAAAGCCCTTGCCAGTCAGCTAGGACCAAGAAGCCACCTTCTCTTTTCATGCACAAACTTTTTCTCACTTATGCCCATTGGTCAGTGGAAAAAATGCTTCTCACCCAGTGGCTTAGGTGCCAGTTTGGGGGCCCTGGCCAAGTCCATGCATGAAGACTGCATTTGTCTTGTTCAACCTCATGACTTTTTCATCTAAAAAATTTCAAGGTAATTTTTCTTTTATCATCCCCCTCTGTAAGTACCTGTAGTCTTTTTTCTGGTGCTTTGATTTGGCTCCAGAGTAAGGTGGCTGTTGGGTTGAGGAGGCATAATTTTCTGATGCGTATGTGGTCTTATCAGCTCTCTCTCTCCCTGCACTGCTGAGCGTTATCAGCACAGCTCTGGGAAGCCAGCCTCACATGAGAGGTGCTATGTTACTACAAAGCTTCAGATGATGGAGTAGCTGGTGCTGAAAGACACATCAAGATACCAGGAATCCTGAGAATGTTCTCTGTGAGATTAAACCACAAGAACAGGTCAAACCAGGGGCCCACAGGCTGAATTTATAAGGAGAAGAGAAATAGAATCATAGGAGACCCTTAGATGTGAAGGAACCACAGCCCTTCCATTTCTGCAACAGTATCTAGGAAGAGTTCTTTCTCTGCACAGAGGAGCAAACTGAGGTTTTCTGACTTTCTGCCTGGCACAAAGTGTGTCTGACCTCTGGATAGGACAACCTTCAGACCTTGAAGTGAACTGCAGTCATTGTGGTCATCTATACCTGGGTACTCAATTCCTTTGAAACTCATGGAATTTGGTACTTGAGGCATTTTGATGCATACTCATTTGTTTGGTACTTGTTGCATAAACCTCTTCCACCCCAAACTCTGTGTTTGGTAGTCCTGTGTTCTCATACTCCTGGAATCTATTAACAATGTGTGCCAAGGTACCACTATACCTCTTCTTCCAAAGAAATGCCATGGTGGGAGGGAGGCAAGCAGCTGAAAGCACTAGGGTATCCTATCAGAGGGCTGAGCACAGGCTCATTATCCTCCAAACCCTCAAAGACTTACAGAAAACCAGGTTTTGGTTCAGCACTGCAAGAAACTCCGTCCTCCTGTGCGCCCCTTTCCAGTTCTGCCAAAAGTACCCAGGAGGGAAAGAGGCAGGCAGGAGACACAGCCTTTAGTCAGACTCCAATTAACTGAAGCTGGCTAAACAATGTAAGGAACTAAATCCATACTCTCATGCGAGAGGTCTCTAACTTGGGAGCCAGGCCTGTTCTGGTCGCTAGTGGGCTACAGACAGTCTGGGAAGGCCATATAGTGACAGACAAAGTACTGCTTCTGTGGGAAATGTGTAGTCTCTTGGAAGGGAGCCACAGATTTCATCAAATTCCCAAGGGAGACTGTGCCCCAGGGTTAACGATCTATCCCTCTCTGATTCTGAACAGGGCTCTAAGGTCAGACAGACCCAGGCTGAACCCCTGATCTTGTACTGAATGGCTATTGGCTAAGGATAAGTTCTTTACCCACTTGAAGTGCAGTCCCATAAACAGGAAAAGAAGGATTATGATACTACTCCCTGGCAATTGTTGTTAGGATTGACTAAGACATTGCTAATTGAGCCAAGAGCTAGTACCCAGCAGCCTCCAGTCAGCATGAGAGAAATGATGATGGAGGCTGCGGAAGACCAGAACCTGAAAATTTCTTCTTTCAGGGTTCATTTCTCATCTGCAAAATGGGCACAGTAGACCCAACCTACTTCCTTCGAGGATGCTGTGAAGATGACAAGAGAGAAAGCCAAGACAAAAGTGGTGGCAGGTGATTCTAGTGGCCTTTCTCTATAGCCACAGCTCCCCGGAGGAGGGTCGCTGCACTGCAGCTCCAAGCTTGGGGGCTGGGCTGGCCCAGGCCTCTGCAGGACTGGTGGCAGGGGAGCGGGTCTGTAACTTCGATCACTAGATGGCTTCTCTGCCATCCCTATCTCTAGACCTTCACCTTATAAAAGCTCAAGGGTAGCAGGGGAGGGGAGATTGCCTTTTAATTTAATAGGGAAAATAATTCACGTGCTTATAATGAAATGCGACAAGCAGAACATAACAAGTAAATACAATACAAACTACGTTGAAAGCCTCTAAGGTAACAGAAAATAACTAGTTTTAGTTGCTTTTTATCTATTATGAGGAATGTCAAGCATTTGACAACAGACTATTTAATAAAAAATACTATAATTTGTGTTTAAGCAATAGCAATAGATATTACGTTTATTTTATTTCTATCCAAGCAGACAGGTTTGGGATTTCTTAAAGGAATTAGGAAATACAAACTGAGAGATTTAATGGGCCTGAGATGAGCAGGCTGTGGGCTGGGGCTTCCATGTGGGGACATGGCCAGCTGGAGGGGGCTTCTGTGCCCAGCCCCCGCCAGCCTCCTTGGGGGAACTGAGGGACAGATACCACTGCACACTGAAGGAAAAGTGCCCTGAGGCATTGGCTGGGGGCTGTGGCAGGCCCCTTCACAACTGATCCCTATGGGCCCCAGGAAGGTCTCAGTCCCACTGTGTCCTGTGACACCTTTAGGGAACAAACAAGTCTAGACAAACATCATTAATGCATCTCAGGAGAGATTCAGGATGTTGTCCATCTTCATGGTCAGTGATGATGGAAATTAGAAACAACATAAATGCCCATCAAAAGGGGAGCAGGGAAACAAAATCATATACCCCTCCCTCGTAGAATGTCATTTGACTCACATAAATGTGCAGGTATAGATGAAAATAGACCACAGTAATACCACAATGACATGAAAGAGCAAAAAGGTTGTGTGTAGATTTTGATACATACATGTAGCCAAAAAAATGGATAATTCAGCTGGATGTGGTACACCTGTGACCCGAATACGCTGGGAGATTAAGGCAGGAGGATCACAAGTTCGAACCCATCCTGGGCAAGTTAACAACTTAGTGAGACCCTGTCTCACACAGAGAGTAAAAAACTGGCTAGAATAGAAATCTGTGTGAAGGTCCTGAATTCAATCCCTAGCACTGAAGAAGAAAGTAACTTAAGGATTTGCATATGTGTAGATTAGATTAAATTAGAAAGATATGTAACAAAGTCACAGTAGTAAGCACTTCTCAAAGGACACTAGTGAGTGGTATGAAGAAGGCTTAAATATATGACTGAGATAGCTCCCTAGATGGGGTTCAAAACCCTCAATTATGCATTTCCAGAAAATATGGCAAATGTTAGGATTTCATGATTCTAAAGGTTGAAACTTTTGGACATTTTCATGTATTATTTTTTCCCAAGAGAATACAAAAATAGAAGAACAAGCAAACAGAGTATTCAGATACCAGTGTAGTCAGGCAGGTTTCTGGGGCCAGGAGAAGGTCTGGGATGGGGCTGATAGAATAGAAGATCAGGAACCTCTGGCCTGAATTTCTTTTTTTAAAATTTTTGTTAGCACATGTTTGAAATATTAAATGAACATATTCATCGTGGGCACTTGGTACATATATGTGTCACATCTTGATCCTTTTTACTTCCCCTCCTCTACCATCATCTACCACCATCCCCAGATTAACTTTACTTTCATTAATGTAGATGCAAAGGGTGGGTTCAGATATCTTCAAGCTTGTCTGACTGGGGCATGCTTACCCGTGCCAACGTGGAGCTCAGGAAGGAGGAGCCTAAGTAAGCCAGCAGTGCAGTAGAGGAGCCAGCATGGCTGGATGTGAAAGCCAAGAAGGACTCAGACAGGGAGGAAGAAAGTGGGTATCCATGCCAGGGATGCATGGGCAACTGGAAGAGAGGGAACAGCAGTAAGGTTGGCTTAAATGAAGATTGGAGTCAGGTCACTAGGCCAATGGGCATTGCGAGTGAGGCCTTCCTTGGGCTGCCATTTCGGGTAGACTGGCCATAGTGAATCTCTTGCAGCTAGGAAGAACACTGATCAAGAGTTTCTGCTTAACACCAGCCCAACACTACCACAAAATGTCAGCCCAATGGCCAGATTTCAAATTTTCAAGAGAAGCTGAAATTCCATGTTTACATAAGAGCTCTTAATTTTCAGATAGTGGCTTAGCTTATTTCTGTTGAAGCACAGCACACAAATCTGGGCTGCACTGGACTTCCAGAGAGGGCCCAGTACACTGAGATTGATTTTTATAGCAGGAAGAGAGTCCTAAAGGAATCTGTAGTTTACCACACCCTCTCTGCACTGAGCAGCTGGGTCTTAGGGCCATAGATCCACTTTCCAGCCATCTGAGCACAGTCAAGTCCTTTAACCTGTTACAGTCTCAGTTTTCTATTGAATTGCTTGGAAATACTTGGGCCCCACCCATGAGCCAAGGGGAAAGTGAAGCAATATTACATAAGCATGAGAAAGCAAAGCATTGAAGCCACTGTTTATGTTGGGCGGTGCGAGTTTTTATAATCAAAGAATCAGTGTCAAGTCGCCCCAGCATTTTCGTGTTTTAACTCCAAATTTAGACAAATGTTCCCGAGTTTCTCCTGAATGGCTGAAGGTAGGTAATGCTAGAGACTGGGTTCCTTTGAGAAGTTGATTCTTTGGGTGGTAGAACATTACTTGTTCATACATGGGACCCCATCTCCTGCACGCTCTACGGCCCGTCCACCCTCAGGTGGCTGCACTGAGAAAGTCACTCACTTCTGTCTGTCAGTTCTTGTCTCCAGTAGCCCCATTAGGATCCACTTCTATAGCTGTTCTCACCTGGCTGGGGCCACACTACAGAAAAGAGGCCAAGGGTAACTTCCAAGAGCGGTGGTAAGAAGATTGCAAATGTAGTTGCTAGAGTGGTATCCTGGAAGATGTCTGGGAAAAAACAGCTCCTGTTCCCAGGTGTTTGAATGGCATGGGGTCTTGGGAGACATAGGACCCTTGAATTGTGCAGATCAGAGTTGTGTTATGAAGTTGGCACCCTCGCAAGTAAAGAACTTCCTCTCATCTTAGGTGTTGGAGTCAAGGCCTGCACCTCCTGCAGAGGCATCAGTTACCTGAAGTGTCATCTGATTAGAGGCTCTATGTAAAGACACCTTCTAGGTTAGTCTTCTAAGATCCCCCAGCAACCAGGCATCCCTGTGGAGCACAGCTCACCTCTTCTGCAGCCCACACAAGCAGCATCCTCCTCCTTGGGTCACTGATCTTCAGAGCAGGACAGAACTGAACACATGTGTGGACCACCCCACAGCCCCCACCCCAGGCTCTACCCAGATAGCCTGTGGCACAGCCAGAGCAATTAATAACCTTGGCACCTGGATGAGAGGCCCTGGCAGGTTCCTCCTATTCTCTATTTCCCTTCCCAGTGCCTGTGAATAAATTAATCCCCTAATACATAATTAACTCGAAGTTGAAAGGTGAAGTCAAACTTAACCAATTTACTGTTCTGGAGCTGGTTTAGTTTGGATCATGTGATTTTAATTCTTTCCGTATGACCAGGTGATGGGGAAGGAAGAAGAGGGGGAGAGGAAAATGCACAGATTAATTTCATTCCTTAACCTCCCTAATGCGCCTGCTTGCTTGCATCGTGTTGCAGACAGCAGATCATCACATGATTTATGGGACTGACCGCTGCCTGCATCTCTCAGGCTAATGACACACACACTAGAGTCATTGATTTGTATGAGTAGCCCCCACTCTTCATTTATCACAATTTAATGTAAGAGTTTGCAATGCAGAAAAAAAATCCACATGGGAAACATGGACCCATAGGCCCAGCCGCTAACCAGTTATGAATCATTTGCTGCCTTTTAATATATAGACTATTCTATTCTGGAAAATGCCCCATAAGGTCATATTCTTCTCCTGAACATCCCGACAATTAAAGTCCCCAAGAAGCTGTTTTAAGATGCATGACCCACCAGCACCTTTGTTAGCTCACGAGCTCTTGTAATGCATGTTATCGATTTGTGTCTGAACTCTCCGGAACCCTTCATAAGCCATAACCCATGAAAGTTTCCGAGGGCAGAGCTGTCTAAGCCGAGTACGGGATGCTCAGGAGCTCATGGGATGGGCCAGCCAGGCCGCATGTGGGCAGAGGGCATGGCCTCTTCCCACATAAACACTGTGGGCAAGCCTAAAGGGGCTCACAACTCTGAGGCCCAGACCAACCTCCCAAATTAAGAGCATTTGAAAGTAGAGCATTTAATTTCTGATCGTAAAAAGTGGCCATGAGTTAATAATTTGGAAGATTCACAAAAGGAACTAAAGATGCACTGAAAAGCATTGAGACAGCCCTGTATTTCCCACACTGGTGAGGAGGCATCCTGGGGTAATGCCACCAGGACACTCAAAGCCTAAGGACAGTTGAGCACATCTCCCTGCAGGAACATATTTATTCCATGCTCTTGGGAGAAAAAATGTTACTTAAAACACAGAATACCATGCATCTGAACCTGTTCTCTGATGCTATAACAAGTACCCAAGACTGCATTCTATGGGAAAAAAAATGTTAACTGGCTCATGGGTCTGAAAGCTGAAAGGCTCAAGATTAGACAGCTGCCCCTGATGAGGTCCACCTTGCTGGTCTGCAGAGTCCTGATGTCATACAGAGGGTCATATGGTAAGAGGAGCACAATTTAAAGAGCCACACTGGCTTTTATACCAGACTCACTCTCAAGATAACCCATTAAATGGATCAATCCATTCATGAGTGCTGAGACCTTGAAACCTAATCACCTTAACAGACCCACCTGGTCCCACTTCTTAATCCTCAAAATGAGTAGTCATTCAACCTGAGTCTTGGTGGGGACTCAGAAATCAGAGCACTATGTCATATAATAAAGCACAAAATACATTTTTCAAGATAAAATATAAGCCTTCAAGGAAATGTGCTTATGCAAGAAACTTGACTATGTCCCAAGGCTTACTGATTGCAGAGGAGAGACCTCTGGTCCAAGGTGCTGCCAGAGAAAACTTAGGGAAGCATGATTCCTGTAAAACCAGATCATACATGCAGATTCTAACTGGGCTAAGATGGATGGTGAGGACCAGAGCCTGCAGGACTCAGAGCCCATCTTCTGAGAAGAGCACAATAGAACCAATGTTGTCCTACCTCTTAATTTTTTTCAAAATAAGTACAAAATTCATTATTTTTCTAATGGAAAACCTGAATTTTTAGGTTTTATAATATGAAAAGAACACAGTTTAGCCCAATCTGAATTTCAGAGTCAGGGCTCTGGTGCTATTATAATCAGCCTAACACATGCACATTAAGTATACAGTCCTCCAATACCTGTCCCCTCCCTCAGGATGCCACTGTCCTCCTCATCCAGAAGTAGCTGGCTGCACACTACACAGCACTTCAGAGGTGGTTATACTACCCTTGCCAGCATAAGAGGAGAATGTCTATAGATTTCAGCATGGATGGGAGGTCAGAATCACTACCAAAGTTAAGAATACCACACTAGAAGCTCTGGATGTGAAGTGAGGAGGAAATAATTGTCTATTTCATCATATTTTTGAAAAAGAAATCAATCAGTCTAAAATTTCACCTATGCTAGCTGAGTAAGTCCTAGAAATTTACTGCCCAGATGCAAGAAAGCAGCTCCAGTTAACAATAAGGTATGATAAACTTTGGTTAAGAGGATGGATCTCATGTTCAGTGTTCTTTTAAACAAATCAAGCCAATTTAGTGAGGTATTAGGTATGGCTTGGATCTGGAATGACCCTTATGGGCCCACATGTTAAATATTTGGTCACCAGCCAGTGGTGTGATGAGGGAGGTAAAACCTTTAAGAGACAGAGTCTAGTAGAAGGAAGTGAGGTCATTTGGGGGAAGGACCTTGAAGGGGATGTTGGGACCCCCTTCCTTTCTTCTCTCACTTTGCCTTCTGGCCACCATGAGGGAGCAGTTTTATCTACCAGACTCCTACCATAATGTACTATGCAGCCACAGGTCCAAAGTGACAGAACCAAGCAACCATGGGTGAAAACTATGAGCCAACATAAGTTTCCCTTTCCTGTAAATTAGCTACTATGTGTATTTCATCACAGAGACAGAAAGCTAACTAGTACAGTCTGTAGTGATCATGGGTGTTTACTACCTTTAAGCTCATCAAATTGAACACAATCAGTAAGTGCAGTTCTTTGCATATCAATTATACTTGAATACAACTTAAAAATTGCTATCTACAATACAAATTTTGGTAATATTTTCTATTAAGTAAACAATTTATAATACTTCCCCCAAAATCAAAACTTGAAAGCCTTATAATCACAGTAAGGCTTTTAATTAATTCTTGAACACATTCTTTTCTAGAGGTAATCATTCTGAATGGGTCATCTTGCTTTCATTAGTGCTCTTATGACAAAAGCCCACTCATCATACCGTATCATTTTCCCATAAGTATCTCTTCACTATACCTTGGGAAAAGGAGGAAATAGAAAAATACCTGAGTGTGATGGCACATGCCTGTAACCCCAGAACTCTGGGAAGCTGAGGTAGGAGGATAGCAAGTTCAAGCCCAACCTGAGCAACTTAGTGACTTAGTAAGACCTATCTCAAAATTTAAAAGTTTGGGATATATTTAGTATGATGGCCATTGGTTTGATCCCCAGTAAACTCCCCTCCCATTATGAAGCAATGAGATGTTTTCTCCTTGAGAAAGTCTAGCATTCTACATCACAGCATATACATGTAGAAACTTTAACTGTGAAGCTCAGGCTCTTAGCTCACTCTTCCATGTGCCTAGCTCAGGTTTTCACTCTGGAATTCTGCAGAAGGTGAACCAGGATATCTGGTTAAAGGGAAGACCACACATGGGGCTGGAGCAGTGATTGGCTGAGTGCTGAATTATGACTGTGCAGAGGGGTTAGCATACTGCAAGCCAGAGCAGTGGCTGAAGCAGGGAGAAGGTGCCATTTCCAGACCCCCAGCAGGATTTGCTCTGACAGAGAAGTGTGGGGAAAAGTGCCAGAGAATAGACCAGGGTGAGGAGGCCAGTGTCATCAGTTTGGTGGCTTTCTTTGGTCCCTGCACCTCATTTGGTGCTTGAGGCCAAATGCCTATCCTGCCTTGGGGGTGTTGAAGGTTATGTATGTTGCTCTTTTCTCACTGGCTGGCTCATTCATTCATAAATTCTTTCAACAAATGTGTATACTCATCCTACTAATCAGGCCCTGTGCCCATCATTGTAGGTGAAGGGAAAACGGATGGGGGAGGTCCTGGTTCCCACAAAGCTAACACCCTGCAGTAGAGGCAGGGATGTACTATCAATAAGAAAACACAGTTGATATTTTCTGATGGGAGGAGTGAAGCATTAGAGTGAGTAACCAAGGAGCTTCTCTAAAGAAGTGATCCATCAATCAAGATTTGAATGGTGAGATCTTGACGACCCAAGGGAAGGGCTTTCTCAGCACAGGAAAGAGCAGTGCAAAGACCCTGAGGCAGCAATGACTGTGACATGATTGAGAAATCACCACCATTCTGATGTCTTTTTCACCCAAAATCAAATTTCAGGCTCCTCAAGACAACCCCAGAGCAGAGCTACATGGGGTCATATGAGAGCAAGAGAGGAAATCATGCCTACAGCTAATGCTAACTCCTGTCTAACCTGGGTAGTTGAAAGATCCTGGACTGTGTCCACACCTCATAAGAGGGAGGTGAAGGTGTAGGTCATCACCACATGATGTATGGGTGTCAGGGACAGGAGTCTTGGACAAACTCTAAAGAAGAGGAGTTTTCCAAGGAACAGAAGATGGGATCCACATACCAAGCACACAAGACAACCAAATTCTGGGGATCCAGGCAGGCTGTTGGATTGGCTGGATCCCCAGCCAGATGGGTAATGAGGTCAGAGTGGACACCTAAAGGGAGGTGGATCAGCAGACCAGAGCTCCTAAAGTCTGTGTCAGTGTTGAACCAGAGCCACAATCATCAGTGCTCTCAGGAGCCACCAGCAGGGCAGCTCACGGAGCATTTGTCATTCAGGGCACACCCAGAAAATGGCCATGTGAACATCTCTAACAACACAAACTGCTGAGCCTGGGTGCTGAAGGCAGCCGGGTGGGCTCTGGCCCAAGGCAGACTTTGGCTTCTTACCTGATTGCTTGGCAGGTCTAGATGGCATCTCACCTGTCAGCAGCCACAAAACCAGGGGCTCTAGACTTCCAGGTGGGCTTCTGGGGTGCCAAGAAATGACACCCATGTCCTTCTTTACACTGCACACCATCAGCTCATTGAGTCCTCCTGTCTACCCAGTAAAGGAAGCACTGCTCCTGGTTCTGTCCACATGAAGAGACTTGGAAAGGTTGCTCAGGACTGGAGGATCCTTGCCTTTGGGATGCACAAAGTGGCTTTAAATACTATAGAGCTTGTGGCCTGGGGCTTGGGTACCAATGTTTGACAGACTGGTGGGGCATTCCAAGTGATAGGACAAGGGACCAGGAAAGGCAAAATGGCACAGGGGACAACACTGAGACAAGTCATGAGTTCAGGTGCCTGTGCAGAATACAGGATGCAGCCCAACTAGGAGTTGCATACAATGGTAGTACAAGGCAAGTCAAAGACATAAGACTCAGGCCTAAGATAGCAAAATACATTCTCTTCCATGATGAGAAAATGTGGTGTTTTTTTTTTTTTTAACCTTTGTGTGCTCAATCCTGAGGCTTTCTGGTAAGTGAGGCCTACCTCAGGTTCACTGCAGCAGAAAACTGCATCTAACTGTAATTTCTAAATATTATTTTGTTATTTTATTATTTTACTACTGTTGCCTCTTTTGTCAAATGATAGGACCTCTTGTTTATGATGGTTGTAGACGGTTTCTTTTCTTCTTCTGCTACTTCTTCTTATTTTTACTTTTGGTACTGGAATTTCACCTGAGGTTCTTACACTCACTCAGCTCTTTATCTTTTTATTTTTATTTTTTATTCTGAAACAAGATCTTGCGCTGAGTCACTAAGTTGCCCAAGCTAGGCTTGAACTTGTGGTCTTTCTTCTAGATTTGTAGAAATTGTGGGCATGTGCCATGATGCCTTGATTAGAGTGTTACTTTTAAAAACATAATTATAGATGCTAAAGTAGCCAGTGGAAGTGATAAACACAGTCATGAATGGTGGAGGAAGTGGCCAGAGACTTAGCGAACCTTATGAAAGAGACAGAGTAGTGACCAGAAGGCGGGAGTGCCACCTGAGGCCCACTGCTCCACTCAGACACCCTGTTCCCTGCCCACAAACAGGATCTATTTTCCAATCAGATTGCAACTTCCTCTAAAATAAGGGCTGCTTATATTAATGATGGTTGTCTTGGTTACTTTTCTCTCATTGCTGAGACAAAATACCAGATGACCAAAATTAGAGAAGGAAAGGCTTATTTATCTTACAGTTTTGGAGGTTTCAGTCCATACTCAGCTGGTTCCAAGGCAGGGTGGCATAGCACAGGGGCAGCCGTTCATGGATGCCACAAACAGCAAGAGTGAAAAGGGCATAAGAGGAAAAAAAATGCCTTCTTCCCTTCCTTACATTGTATTCCAGCTCCACCCCTGTGTGGGTGCAGCATTCACACCACCAATCCCAGTGCTAGACAACGAATCAGTCATAAACATTTGATTCAGTCACCTCCATGACTCCATATGGGTTGGGGGGCTGCATAAACACAAACCATAACAGATGGCAATAAAAACAACTTCAGCAATAGCAATAATCACAATAGCAGAAAGCGAGGTGCCTGGAAGCAGCCTCTAGTTTGCAATTTACCACACACCTGTCACAGCACCTGGATTGGGAACTTGTGTCTGTACTCGACAGGGACCTCTTCAGCCAGGAGCTGTGCTGTGCTTACTAATCAGCTATGAATTGAGTAACTAATTGCCAACCTTCTGCAAGGAAGTCAGAGCCTACATCTTGGCTCATTTGTTGGTATCTAGTGACTGTGTAGATACTTTTGGCTTTAGTTGATCAGTGTCTACCCACTATTGAGGGCTGTCAGCCCTGTGAGTTGAGGTCAAGGCACAACTCTGCCTTGTTCACATGTCCCATGTCCCAGAACACAGTAGAGGCTCCATAAATACTGGGGCACAAAGATCACTACTTAAAGAAGACAATTTTATCTTTCTACTATGTCTTGTAAAGAGACCGAGGAGAAGAAGGAGTCTCAGATCTCATTAGTTATCTTCTTGGTAGCCACTCCCATATGCCTGGTAGAATGGGAGGATTAAATACTACCATGAGCACAACAGAACAGCCCATCACTGCACAAACTGGAGGCCCCGGTTCACATTGTTGTGTTGTTATTATGGCCAGGGAACATTGCATAACTCTGAGTTCCTTTCACTCCCACTAATCCAGCACAGTGCATTTGCAGAAACAGAAGTTGGAGAGAAACTTTCACGTCCTACCCTTCCATCCTTGATAGTTCTAGGACACCTCCACAGCACTTCTGTTTTTGTCCCCAAGTTCCATCAGTCATGAAACTCTGAAAGGGCAGGTATGAGAAGCAGGTATGCTGGTTCTCCCCACTGTGACCATTCCTGGAGCAGCAGGGCCAGGCTGTTTGGACACACACACCAGTCAGCAGGACCCAAGGCTGGTGTGGTGTCCCCTTCTGTCCCCACCCTTTAATGGACCCCAGATGAAAATCATCTGGGGGCGGCATAGCCTCTTGAGGTTTGTACTGGAAATAGATTCATTTCCCAGGTCCTTGCCCTCCCAGTTTCCCTTCCCTTCTCTTGCTCCTCATTACTGCAGTGCAGTATATTTTTCTCTCTGGCAACACACATTCCTTTTTCTTTATTATTTCTGTCTCATCCAAACCTGAATTCTGAGTCTTGCCCCTTCCTCCAGCCTAGGCAACTAAAGAGATAAGTTTTGTGTCTGATTTTTACTGCTCTATTTTTCCCTGGACTTGGCTGATGAGAGTAGGTGGACTGAAGAATGAATGAAAAGAGGTAGATACTGGATAATGTTCTAGAATAGTATCCCATCGTTCTTCTCCACCAAAACACATTACAGTCATTCTCCATATCCATAAGCATCTTGTTTGTGGAGGCAATCTTACTTGGATTGAAAATACTTTAAAAATAGTTGCATTTGTACTGAACATGTACAGACTTTTTCTTATTGTTTTTTCTTAAACAATACAGAATGTCAACTTATATAACCAATTTATATTACTTTGTATAAGATGTCATAGACTAGAGATGATTTAAAGTATACAGGAGGATTGTGTAAATTCTATGCAAATGTTTCACTTATAGTGATTTGAACACCTCAAAATTTTGACATCTGCTCAGGACACTGGAATCCATCCTCCATGGATACCAAGGGGTGACTTTCTATTTCATTTAGCTTCTCAAAGTAATATCTTGAAACAGTTTCATAACAGCTCTTATATTATACATTAGGAAGTTGAGATAGTGGAGATAAAATGGAGTTATCAAAGTTAAAATCAATCCAAAAGGAGATTGGAAAAAAGAACAAATGAGATGAACAAAAAACAAACAGTAAGGTGCTAACTTAAATTTAACTATACTGAAAGTTATACTAAATGTAAATGGCCTAAACATTCATATTAAAAGACTAAGTATATTAAGTTGGATATAAAAGCAAAATCCATTTAGAAGTTGTCTAAAGAAAATATCCACTTAAAAATAAAGAAGCCAGGTATGGGAGTGCATGCCTTTAATCCCAGCTGAATTAAAAGATTTCAAGTTCAAGCACAGCCTGGGTGACTCTAGTGACTTAGTATTTATCTGCAAAATTCCTTCTATTGGTATGCAGACATCACAACTTACTTCTACATAAAGAATGGAACTCAGAAAGGAAAAAATAGATAAATTTACAGTAGAGAAACCTAGCAGAATGAGCAAAATAATCAAAGATAACCTGACCAGTAATGTTACTTTATTTCATGGCCACCTTATATTATGTAATGAGAAGGATACTTTACCGTCTGTAGCACTGATAGACTTGTGAGAATGTATCGAACAAACCCAAACTGAGGAACAACCTACAAAATACCTGACTTCTACTCATTAAATGTATGAGTATAAAGACAACAGGAAACAAACAAGCAAGCAAAAATGCAAAAAAAAAAAACCCTCATTGTTCAAAGAAGTCTAAAGAGACCTGACAATTAAGTACAAATCTGGACAATTACATTGGATCCTACAACAGAAAAGTGCATTACTGGAAAACTTGGGGAAAAAAAATAAAGTCTATAGTTTAGTTGGTAATAATGTAAAACTTTACCATAGTTATGTAAGATTTTAACATTAATCAGAGATAAGTGAAAAGTATACAGGAAACTTCAGTCATATCTTTGTAAGTCACCTGTAAATCTAGACATACTCCAAAATATGTTTTTCTGAAAAGAGTAGGAAAATTTCTAAGTCAAGTAAACACTAATCAAAGAAAATTGGAGTAGCTATATCACTTCTTAAAAAAAGATTTCAGTTAAAGAACATTACCAGTGGTAAGAGGTATATTTTATAGTGATAAAGGAATCAATTTATCAAGACAACATAACATACTCAAATGCATATACACTTAATAATAAAACTTTGAGGTGAAGATGTACCATGCTAGTAAATCACTAGCCTAGCATATACCAGGCTCTCAGTTCAATTCCCAGCACAGCAATAGTAATAATAACAATAAACTTTAAAATACACTGCAATGAGAAGTGAAAGAACTATAAAGAAAAATGGAAACACCAACGGATTATCATTACAGACTCAAATATTTGTTTCTCAGTAATTGAAAAAACTTGAAGAAAAAAAAGGATGTGAAGTATTTGAATAAAACTGTCACATTACTGAGCCAGAACCAACTTGCACTGATTAGCAAAAGCAATTTATATTCATGTCTTCCCAAGACCACATTCAATAATAGCTATTGCAATCTTAAAATCAGATTTTATAGGATACTTTTACCATAGAAGCTATCAAATTCTTCAAATAAAGTCCTTTTCTCTCCTGATATTTAGTTAAACACTTATGAGAATGACAATACCAATCAATCAAATCTAAATGACATTTAGTGGTATTCAGGGAATACCCTGAAACAGTAGAAATACATTATTATTAAGCCTATGTAAGTAATTTATCAAGATAACCTGTAGTCTAGGTTATAAATTGAGTTTTAATAAACTCAAAAGAACACCGTAGAGAGGTGTTCTTTGATCACCTTGGAACTAAACTAAAAATCAGCTAAAAGTATCTGAAAATTCATAAACATCTGAAAATTAAACAAATATTTGCAAGTAACTCATGACTAAAAGAAGAAATCACAAGATGAATAAGAAAATATTATGACATGGAAATATCAGCTGAATAAAAATTGAATGTACCAAAATGTGTATGTTATAATTAAAATATAATCACCAAAAATTTGTACATTGCATACTTATGTTAGAAAATACAAAAATCAATGATTTTACTCTTGCTAGGAGAAATTAGAAGGAGCAATTGAAACCCAAATAAGCAGAATTAAAACAAACAATAAATAATGGTCATTAATGAAACAGAAGGCAGATACATAGTTTAAGAAATCTATGAAAACAAATTCTAATTAGTCAAAAGATCAATAAAATTTTTAAAGTTCTAAACAGACTAGTCTGCTATGATACAAATTACTACTGTTAGAAATTAAGAAGAGACACCACTACATATCCTACAGATATTAAAAGAAAAATAACAGGATATTAGAAATAACTTTGTGTAAAAAAGTCATCATTTTTGTAAAATTGACAGATTTATTGAGATACTAAATCATGCTCATGAAGAAAGAGATAACTCAGATAGCCCTGTATAGATGAAATTGAATTCAGAATTTTAAAACATCTGACAAAGATCTGATTGAAGATCAGACAAAGCTGGCTGAAGTCTATAATCCATTTGTAAAATAAGCAATATCAATTCTATACAAACACTCCAGAAAATACATCTTTTTATGTGGACTGCATTAATCTGACATCAAAACTCAAGAGACAAACAAATTAGCATAAAAGAATGCTACACATTAATGCATCACATAAGTAGGTATGCAAAAATCTCTTAGAATTTTAGCAAATCCAATCCAATGACACGCAAAAGTGACAATGTATCATGACTATATGGACTTATTCAAGGAATAGTAGACTAGTCTAACATTCAAAAGTTAATGAATGTAATTCACTTTGTTAAAATATTCAAAAAATAAGAAAGACCATATACCAGTATTACCATAACATTTGTTTTGAAATATGAATTTGTTTCAACACAAATGGGTAAATTGGGGCAAATTTTGATGGCTGGGGTAAATTTTGAATTTTGTGTTTGCTTATGCAAGATTTTGTCTATGAAAAACAGTTAAGTGAATGAGGAAATTGTATCTGGAGGAAAGAACCATATGGTGCCACACAAAAAGCACACAGTCACACATCCCAAACATCTATTCATTACTTCTGCTACCCACATATTATAAGCCACATCCATTATCTATCTAATTTAGTATAAATCTATCCAATTTCCAGCTCACTAGTGTTAGCTCGGGAGAGTTTGGGACATTACTCCCAGTACTGGGATGCCTGTCCAGCCCTCTAGGACAAGGATTAACCTGGAGAGATTTCACTGGCTTGAGTGGACCACACCCAGCAACCTTTATTCAACCAGGGGAACAAGCCGGCTCTTAGAGGGGAGGTAGGCCCACGCATTGGTGAGTGGAGTTCCAGCTCCCTGCAGAGTTCCAGCTCCCTTGCTCTGGCCAGGAGAGTTTGGGACATCACTCCTGGTCCCCCTAGGACACTGGACTAGCCTTGAAAGGCTTTGTGGCTGGAGTGGACCATGCCCAGCAACCTTCATTCAACTAGGGGAGCCAAGACCCATGAGTACCAGAAGCTGAGGGCACAGGAGGTGATTCCCAACATGCTCAGGGAAAATTTTGGAACATCACTTGAAACACAGAAATAAAGGAAAATGACAAAACAAAAGGCAAAAATGCTATCTCAACCCTCCAGCCCATCCCAAGAAAGCCTGGGAGCCACATACATAGAAGAAAATACTAGTCATACACCTGAAATACCTGATATGATATCAATTGAAATAAAGAAGCAAGTACGGGAAGCTATAAAGGAACTCAAATTAGAAATCATCTCCCAGGAAAAGAAGAAATGATAAAGTAGTGAAAGAAATAGTGTATGCATCTAAAGAAGACACAGCTAAAAAATTAGAGGAACAAAGCAAACAGATAGAATCCCTGAATGAACAGTATAAGAAACAAACAGAATACATGAAACAGATTCAAAAAGATATACAGGAAATCAAAAATTCTATTGTAAGTTGCCAAAACCACCTCAATGAAAGTGAAGATAGAATTTCAGACCTCGAAGATAAGATTGCAGCTAGTGAACAGGAAAGGAAAGATCTTTTAAAAATAAAAAGGAATCAGGAAATAACAATTCAATAGTTGCAAGATGATGCAAAGAAAAACAACATAAGATTAATAGGGATAAATGAAAAAGAAGGGGACAAAACAAATGATGTCAAGAGGCTATCTACAGAAGTAATAACTGAAAATTTCCCAAACATGAGAATGGAAACTGACATTCAGATTAGTGAATCATGTAGAACTCCAAACAGCCATAACCAAAATAAAACTACTCCCAGATATAATAATCACCATCCCAGAAATCCAACATAAGAACAGAATATTAAAAGCTGTTAGAGAGAAAAGACAGATCACCTATAAAGGAAAGCCTGTCAGAATCACAGCAGACTTCTCAACACAACAGTGAAGTCAAGAAAAGCATGGAGTGAAATATTTCAGATCCTAAAGGAAAACAACTTCCAACCCAGACTGCTGTTCCTTGAAAAACTGTCCTTCAAAATGGATGGAGAAATAAGATACTTCCATGATAAAGAACACCTGAAGAACTTCATGATCACCAAACCAATCATGCAAAAAATACTCAAAGATATTCTAGATATACATGGGAAAAAACCACTAAGCATGACAGACAATTAACAGAAGGGAAAGATACAGATTCAACAGCAGAAAGATAACATGTCAACAATAAATCAACAGATAACAGTTATAACCATTAATGTAAATGGCCTCAATTCTCCAATTAAAAGAAACAGACTGGCAGAGTGGATCAAGAAACAACATCCAACCATATGCTGTCTACAAGAAACCCATCTAACCCAAAAGGAAATTCATAGACTGAAAGTCCAAGGATGGAAAACAATACTTCATGCAACAGGAATGCAAAAAAAAGCAGGGGTAGCTATTCTGTTTGCAGACAATGTGAACTTCAAACCAAGAAAGGTCCAAAGAGATAAAGAAGGTCACTACATACTAGTTAGGGGAAAACTTCAAGAGAAAGAGATAACAATCTTAAATATATAGGCACCAAATTCCAGAGCACCCAACTACACAAAGAAAGTATTAACAGAAATGAAAAATCAAATCAGCAATAACACAATTATAACAGGAGACCTTAACACACCATTGACACAAAAGGACAGATCAACTTGACAGAAAATCAGCAAAGAAATATCAGAACTGAATCACACCTGTGAACAAAAGAACTTGATAGATGTATGCAGAGTGTTCCATCCAACAACATCAAAATATACATTCTTCTCAGCAGTACATGGGACATTCTCTAAAACAGACCATATACTAACCCACAGAACATATTTAAGTGAATGCAAAAGAACTGAAATTATCCCATGCATGTTATCAGATCATAGCACCATAAAACTGGAAATTAATGATAAAAAACTGCAAAAATCCCACAAACACATGGAAATTGAATAATACATTCTTGAGCAATCAATGGGTCACAGAGGAAATTAAAAAAGAAATTAAACAATATCTAAAAGCAAACAAAAATGCAAATACAACTTACCATAATCTGTGGGATGCAATGAAAGTGGACCTCAGAAGACAATTTATTGCACTGAGTTCCCACATTAGGAAAACAGAATGAACACAATTAAACAACCTGATACTACACCTCAACAGCTAGAAAAAGAAGAGCAAGCCATGCTCAAAGCCAAAAGAAGGGAGGAAATTATAAGGATCAGAGCAGAAATTAATGCAATAGAGACTAAGAAAACAATACAAAGAATCAATGAATCAAAGAGTTGGTTCTTTGAAATAATAAATAAAATTGATAAGCCCCTAGCCAACCTAATTTTAAAAAGGAAAGAAAAGACTCAAATTCATGCAATTTGGAATGAAAAAGGTGAAATCACTACTGACTCTGTGGAAATACAGAAGATCATCAACACCTATTTCAAAAACCTCTACTCTCATAGGTTCGACAACACAGAAGAGAATCCTAGAAACATATGAACCACCAAAGCTGGATCAAGAAGATGTAAAACTACTGAATAACCAATTTCTATTAATGAAATTGAAAATGTAATTAAGTCCTTACCAACAAAGAAGAGCCCAGGCCCAGACGGATCCATTGCAGAATTCTACAAGAAATGCAAAGAAGACATAATGCCGAAACTCCTCGAACTGTTTAATGAAATCGAAAGGGAAGCAATTCTCCTAAGTCATTCCTGGAAGCAAATATTACTCTAGTACCCAAACCTGAGAAAGACCCAACTAAAAAAGAGAATTACAGGCCAATCTCCCTAATGAACAAAGATGCAAAAATTCTCAATAAAATATTGGCAAATAGGATGCAGCAAATCATAAAGAAGATTATACACCATTACCAAATGGAATTCATCCCAAGCATGCAGGGATGGTTCAACATACATAAATCAATAAATGTAATCCACCATATCAATGGAGCCAAAAGTAAGAATCATATGATCATTTCTATAGATGCAGAAAAAGCTTTTGATACCCATTCATGATAAGAACCTTACAGAGAATGGGAATAGATGGTCTCTACCTCAATATGATAAAGGCCATCTATGACAAACCAACAGCCAGCATCATATTAAATGCCCAAAACTGAAAGCCTTTACCTTAAAATCAGGCACAAGACAAGATGTCCCCCATCACTGCTCCTATTCAACATAGTACTGGAAATACTAGCCAGAGCAATTAGACAAGAGAGAGAAATAAATGGAGTAAAGATAGGAAAAGAGGAAGTTAAACTAGCATTATTTGCAGATGACATGGTACTCTACATAAAAGACCCCAAAAACTCCATTGAAAGACTCCTAGATATAATAAATAAATTCAGCAATGTAGCTGGATACAAAGTCAATACTCAAAAATCAATAGCATTCCTATACACTATCAACAAAATCACTGAGAGAGAAATAAGAGCAGCCATACCCTTCACACTAGCATCCAAAAAAATGAAATACTTAGGACTTAATCTAATGAAAGAAGTAAAAGAACTATGCAGGGAAAATTATAATACCCTGAAAAAAGAAATCAAAGAGGACCTCAGAAAATGGAAAGACATCCCTTGTTCATGGATAGGAAGAATAAATATTGTGAAAATGGCCATTGTCTCAAAATTGTTATACACATTCAATGAAATCCCAATGAAAATATCACTAACATACCTCATAGATCTAGAGAAATCACTACTAAAATTCATCTGGAACCAGAAGAGACCTAGAATACCAAAGGCAATTCTAAGCAGCAAAGCCAAGGCAGGAGGCATCACAATCCCTGACTTGAAGTTATACTACAAATCTACTGTAATAAAATCAACATGGTACTGGAATAAAAACAGACCTGAAGATCAATGGAATTGACTAGAAGATACAACTATGAACACACTCAACCACCTTATCTTTGATAAAGGGGCCAAACATGTTCACTGGAAGAACGATAGTCTCTTTAATAAATGGTGCTGGAAAAACTGGCTATCCATATGCCAAAAACTAAAACTAGACCCATGCCTATCACCATATGCTAAGCTAAAATCTAAATGGATCAAAGATCTAAATATTAAAACAGAAACACTAAATCTGTTGGAAGACAAAGTAGGTAAAAATCTTGAAGACATAGTGGTAGGTAGGGAATTCATGGACAAGAACCAAACTGCACGGGAAATACTTCCCAGAATCAATAACTGGGATCACGTCTTATTAAAGAGTTTCTGCATGTCGAAAGAAATCTCCAGCAGAGTGAAAAGAAAACCTACAAACTGGGAATAAATCTTAACAAACTGTCCCTCAGACAAAGGACTTCTGTCTAGAACTTATAAAGATTTAAAAAAAATCAGACCCCCAAAATTCAAAGACCCAACCCAAAAATGGGCAACCAAGATGAACACACAGTTCTCAGATGAAGAAATATGAATGGCAAATAAGTATATGAAAAAATGTTCATCATCATTAGTCATTAGAGAAATGCAAATTAAAACTACACTGAGATACCATCTCACTCCAGAAAGAATGGTCAGGATCAAGAAAACTGCCAACAACAAATGCTGGAGAGGCTGTGTGGGAAAAGGAGCTCTTCTGCACTGTTGGTGGGAGTGTACACTGGTGCAACCACTGTGGAAGTCAGTCTGGAGTTTCCTCAGAAAGCTGGGATTTAAAGTCCCATTTGACCCAGCTATTCCACTCCTAGGCATATTCCCAGAAGAATTGAAAAAATCATACCATAGTGATATATGTGCACCCATGTTTATAGTGGCCCAGTTTGTAATAGCCAGATCTTGGAAACAACCTAAGTGCCCATCAACTGAGGAATGGATAAAAAAATTGTGGTACTTTTGTACAATGGAGTACTACTCAGCTACAAAGAATGATCACATTGAGATATTTATAAATAAATGGATGCAACTTGAGACCATACTCATAAACAAAATAAATCAAACTCACATGTATAAATACCACATAGTCTCCCTAGTGTAAGAAAAGGTAAGAGTACATAAGATTCTATGGTAGTCATGGATCCCCATTATTTTGCTTTGAAGACTTGTAATGTTCTCATTCATTGGTTGGAATGGTTTTATTCTGCTTTGTTTGACCTTATTATGTGTGATGGTATGAACAGCTACTTTGAAGAAAACAAGACATTGTGGCAGCCAATGCTGATTTAATATCATCTTGTTTTGAAGTCCTACCATGCTTTTGTTCTTCTATTACCATTGGTTCTATCATGTTGGGTCTTACTGGATTTTAATATGTGTAATAATATAAACAAATCTTTTATGGAAAATGAGATATTATAGTAGCCATTGTTCATTTTCTGTTATTTGGTTCAGAATGCCTTCTAATAGTTTCATTCTCTTGAATGCTTTTATTCTATTTTGTTATGTTTGATATTACTGTTTGTGAAGCTATGCTCAACTATTTCAAAGAAAGTAGCTACTGTTGATATCCAATTATGTTGTTGTGAAGTGCTGTGTTGCTTGTATTGTTCTGTTCTGATCTGTGTTGTTCTGTCCTCTTTTGTTTTATTCTCTTTAAAATAAAATTTTAAAAAATAAATAAATCTATCCAATTTAGCATAACTATCCTACCCCTACCTCATATTAATTCATAAACTATAACCTTTCTGATACCGACTTTCAAAGCAAATTTTGGGACCTTTTCAGATATAAAGTGTCAATAATATTTATTGTAGTGTTCATGCATTTCCTAAGCATGCATTGACCCTAATTTTTCTTCATAAGCAGAAAAATTACATATTTTAAATAAACATAGTACATTTTAGGAATGTACATATCATGTTATAGCAGAACTGATCGTGATCATTTTATTTAATAGACTGAGAAAAGGCTTAAACATTGCTAATTCATGATAAAATCTCTTACCTAGTAAGGAATACTGATGGTTCTTGACTTACTATTTTTAATTTACAATTTTTTTAACTTCACAATTGTGGGAAAGCAATGCATATGCAGAAGAAACTGTACTTCAACTTTTGAATCTTGATCTTTTCCTGGGTTAGGTACATGCTCTAGGGCACTTTTTGGCAGTGCTACACATTGGCAGGGAACTCAGCTGCCAGTCAAACAGGAATTCACAGGGATAGCCGACTTGCATCATATAATGTATTGTGTTGCTGAACTATGATTGCTTTCAAATTTGGTTATTAAATGTACATTTGACTTGATGATACTTTCAGTTTACAATGGGCTTATCTGGACCTGTCGTAGTCATTTTAACGCACAACATCCAATACCTGCAACTTAAAGGAGAGAAGTTTATTTTGTTCACAGTTTCAGTCCACTTTTGGCTAACTCCAAGGCAGAAATGGCATGGTGGAAGGGTTTGGGCAGAGAAAAGCTACTCATATGCCAGGAAGCAGAAAGCAAAAGGCAGAGCCTGAAAGCAAGATGTAGTATTCCAGGTTCTGCCCCAGTGACACATCTCTGACCAGCCCCACCTTCTAAGCGCAGTGCCACAATAATCCAATCACTTTCCAAGAGCCCCATCTCAGAATACATAAGGTTTGGGGGAAGAGTTAAATTTTAAACAGTAACATAACCCCATTGTAACTTTAAGAACATTTGATAAGGTAACTTCCTGAACTAGATAAGAACATCTATGAAAAACTTACTGTCAACACAATATTTAATGGTGAAAGATTGAACACTTCCCGTAGGATTGGGAAAGCGGCAAGGATGTTTGCTTTCATCATCTCAAATAAAATTTGTAGTTAAAGTCCCTTCCAGTACAGTAATTCAAGAAAAAAAGGCATACATATAATATGAAAACCTATAAAGAAAATGCAATAAATCTGCAAAATAAGACAGAATTAACAAGTGGATTTAGCAATGGAGCAGTATATATAGGATCTCTATATTAAAACATGTAACACACATACAAAGTTTTGAAAATAGTATCAAAAATTTTAAATACTATCAAACCTTTTATAATAGTATCAAAATATTAAATAGGAATAAAAGGACCAATGCAAAAGACTTTTACACTGAAAACTATAAATTATTCCTGAAATATGTTTAAAAAGACATATGCATTTAGAGCTATATCATATTTAAGGCTGAAAACACAATAATATTAAATTTTAATTCCCCCTCAAATTAATCTATAGGCTTAATTAATTTCAATAAAAATCTCTCAGCATGAAGGTAAAAATTGACAAATTGATTTTTGATATGAACCTGGACATGGTGGTGTACATTTGCAATCTCAATACTCTGTGGGGATGAGAATTGCAAGCTTGAAGACAGATTGGGTAGGTTAGCAATTTGGGAAGACCTTGTCTCTTTTAGCTTATTCTAAAAGAGGTTGGGAATATGCCTCAGTGTGAAGGCCCTAGGTTTAAAATAAATAAAATTTAAAAAATAAAATCATGTAAAATATAAAAGCCTTATAAAATGATAATAGTAGTGGAAGAAGCAAAATGGGAGGACTTAAACTACTTCCTTTTAAGATTTATTATAAAAGCGCAAAAATCAGGATAATACGGTATTAATGTTAACACACGGATCAATTGAACAGAATAGAAATGGAATCACACACACATAGCAGATGGAGTTTTGACAAAGGCTTCAGAGTTGTTCAGTGTTCAATAAATCATGCTGAAACAACCATATATCCATATGGACAAAGTAAACTTTATCTTTTACCTCACGCTCTACACAACAATCAACAGTTGTAGAATAAAATCCTGTGATCTTGGACTAGGCATAACTTTCTTAGATAAAACACAAAAAGCACAAACCATAAGGAAGAAAAAACCCTGATAAATAGGACTTGTCAAAATTAAATATTTTTACTCATTTAAAGACATGATTAAGAAAGTGAATAGACAAAGCCACAGATGGGGGAGGGGAGACTGCTAAATATGCCTGAAAAATGGGGATATGGCTTAGTGTTAGAAAGCTTGCCAAATATGCCTGAGGTCCTGGGTTCCATCACCAGCATCACACACACACACACACACACACACACACACCCTCAGGTTTAGGTACAAGCAATCCAAATGGGCAAAAGACTTGAAAGGACTTCTGAAAGAAGATACATGGATGCCAAGTAACCCACAAACAGATGCTTAACAGCTCTAGCCTTTAAGGAAATGCAAACATGACCACAATGAGGCACTGCAGTATACACTCAAGAAAGCTAAAATAGGAATGATTGGCCATACCAACTGTAGGCAAGAATGTGAGAGGAACAAAATTTTCATATACGGACATTCCTCGTTTAATAGCCAACCTGTTTAATGAATTGAATACTCAGACTTACAACCCACCACTTGGACTTAGGACCTGTCTTTTTGTTTGTATAGTTCTATACATCTTGTTGATAGAGCTTCGATGTCTTTTTTGTATAGTACATCTTGTTTTACAGTACTGCAACTTTTGCTCAATATACTGTATGGTACAGTACTATAGTTTTATGTTCTGTTATATATTACAGTACTTCATGTAAGAGTTATATGAATGAAACCCAAGTCATTAAATTGGAGTTTCTTTTGATCATTTCTTTGTTCGTAATATTGTACTGTAGCTACTGTATACAATTCCTCATTTAGCAACCAATTCAGTTAACAACCTAGCTCAGGAATGGTGCTCAGTCATTAAGCAAGGAATGTCTGGCTTCCTGATAAGAATGCAACCAGTATGGAAAACAGGCGGTTTCTAATGCAGTTAATATACTTTCACCATATCACCCAGCAATTACACTCCTTAGTACTTATCCAAGTTAAATAAAAGCTATGTTAACACAAAAACTCAGCCTTAAATATTCATTGCAGCTTTCAGAATGACGTCAAACTTGAAATTGTTTAAATATTCACTACTGAGGAACAGATAAACTACTTAATGGTATAACCATTCAGTGAAATACTAATATACAATAACAAAAAATAAACTAACCAAACCTGTACCAAAATATCTACATCTTGAAAGCATTGTGCTGTTTAAAAAGGCAGACATAAATTAATATATCCTGTATGATTTTACTTATTTTCAATAAAGCCAAAATTAAAATAACAGAGAAATTTGTGATTGTCAGTGACAATACAGTTGAAAGCTAGTGGGGTCCATCAAGGAAAAGTTGGGGGTAGAAACGTTCTAAATCCTCGTTGCGGTGGCAGTTACACATTGTATAAATTTTTCAAAACTCATCAAAGAGTGCACTGAAAACAGGTTACTTGTATTGCATGTGAATTATATCTCAATAAAGATGATTTTTTTAAAAGTGTGTTAGTGTAAGAGAACTCAGCCAAGGACCTCCTGGAACATCTGTCTGAGCAGATGTTTACTGTGAAGGGTACTGGGGATTGGCATTAGGAAAAGCTACTTGGGCAGAGGGCAGGTTGTAGTCAGTTTCAGACAGCGAAATGAATGCTGGGTTTTTCCAGATGAGCTGGGTTTGATCTTGGCTCTTTTCTTAAAAATGACATGCTTGTTGGCAAGCTCCTTGGCTTTCCTGAGCTTTGCATTTTGTATCCTTGCCTGTATAATGGGTGTTGAATCCACCCTGCCCAACTCACAGGCTGTCATGCCAATCATATAAGTTAAGAAGGGGTGAAAAAACTCTGCAAACTTCAAAGTGCTGCGTACATGTGAAAAGGGAAACGGGGGCCAGTGTGGAAAATAGCAAGAAGAGTTTAGGTTCTAAGCGAATGTACATAGTTTAAAAATTCCTGTTCACATTGAACAGAAAGGGAAAAGAGAGCCTCTCATCTTCTCACTGGATATTTTTGCCGCTTATCTTGAAGATTCAGTGAGTTTGTTTAGATTTAAAGATATGCTGCTTGTAACCCTCCAGATGAAAGAGCAAAAAAGCTCCCATGGATGGAGGCCCTTATGGGTCAAACTAGATAATGTCATTATCCTATAAACAGGTGATAACAGCAGAGGCAGTCTCATCTCAAACTAATCCAGTTCTAATCCCTTCAAGGGTCTGGAAAGATGTCAGAGAATAAAAGGCCACTGCCACTTAGCAAGCTGTATCTCGTGAATGGATTTGTCACCCTTCAAGCCTGAGCATCTGTCTAGTTGTCCAGACATGACAGGCACAGCAATGTGGGTGGGGGTGGGAAGGAAGCACTCCGTCATCACGTGACCAGGAGCTGGAGAAGTCTTGTGTTTCCTCCTTTGGACTTGAACCTGAAGAAAGATAGCTGCCAATAGCCCTCTAACAACCACAACAACTACAGCAGTAATAATTACTAGCAAGTAGTTAGCCCACATCATTTTCTTCTATATGCATTTGTTTTAGAAATGAATAAATACAGATTAATATTCAAGTCACAGAGCAGATAAGGGGTATAGCCAGATCTCACTACGGCAGTCTGACCTTGGAGTATTTGCAGCTGCCCAGCACCCAAGAGAAAAAGACCACGCCTGCCATCTACTCCATTCCCCCATCCTACAAGCTGTGAAGCACTGCACAGGTTCATTTTCTGAACTCCACTTCCTTTCACCTAAATGGGGACTAATAGGACATGCAGAGGTTAAGTGTGACAGTGCACGTCCAGTGAGGAAGACATGTGGCCTTTACTGAGTCACTCAAAAACGTCCAGTTCTGTTCTCTTTTCTAAACACCTTTGGCAGGCAATTCTTAGGTCTGGGGTAAGTACATGGGGATGGATCTCTGAAGATGTGTAAGTGACGATCGAGTTGCTGCACTTGCCCTTCTTGCTGAGAAGACCTGGCCAACACCACTGTGAGTGAATGTGAAACTTGGCCTCCACCGTAGGATCTAGAGGTCTTCACTCTACCCAGGATCCTAGCAAACTGAGTAGGTGCTTTGCTTGAACATGGTTTATTCCCATTAAAACTCATGTCAAGTCTTGGTCCCCAGCGGAACCATATTGAAAGGTGATGGAGCCTTCCAGAGGCATGTGGGATTGCAAAGGTTTTGTCCTCACAAGTAGAATAATCCTCTGAGAATGGATTGGTTATCACTAAGGTGGGTTGTTACAAACCAGATCAGCTCCTATTAGCTCTCCCTCTCTTCTGAGTGCATCTACTCCCTCTTTGCCTTTCTGCTACACATGAAACAGCACTTGGCCTTCACTTGAATCTTAACAGATGCTAGCAACTTGCTTGTGAGCCTCCAAAACTTTGAGATAAACCTTTTTTCTTTATAAATTATTCAGTCTCTAGTATTCTGTTATAGCAACAGAAAATGGACTAAACAACAGACTCTAATCATTGGTGCTGATGTATCTCCCTCTGCATCTGAGTAAGTAATCACTTTTGCAGTATCAAGGGTAGCAAGAATGTGTGGCCTGGGAAAACTGGGGATCTGAATTCTGATATGAGATGTACCCCAGAGCCTTTTAGAATAATACCCTTCAAACTTCAATCCTCAAGGCTCTACTTAGGGAAAACACTTTCTTAGGGGTGGCTTCTCAGTGGCAGGTGGTGAGCACTCCTGGGATAAAGGGCAGGTCTGCTTTATCCTCTTTTGATCAACTCATCAGCACATTCAGAATGGAAATAGTGACCAGGACTCTGGGCAGCATGATGTCACTGGAAGGTGTAGAACCAGACCCTGCCTCCCCAGCCCACAGTCTTTGGCCAGCGTCTAGCCCTGCTCCTGCTTCTTTCCACCATGCTGCCCACCAATTTCCATGTCCGAAGTTATGTTCAGTAACTACAAGATGAACACCATCTCAATTAACAGGCTACCTTCAGGGCGTCTCTGCGCCAACCATTCCAGCACAATTGTCCACACTGTCATCAGGGCCTAATCAACTAATGATGGCTGAAAATGAGGGAGGCCAATCCCAATAAATTCCAAGGCAAGTCATTTTTCTCTTTTAATGCCCCTCTCCCTCCTCTTGCTTCTTCCCACGGCACAATGCAGTAAATTATTGTCATGGTGGTTATTACAGTACCGCTGCTATGGCAAGTATTCAAGCGACGATCCTGGAATATTTTACCTCAGCATTTATTTGTCCATAAAATAAAACAGGATTTATGATAGGACTCTCCAGTTTGAGGGCTGCATGGACAGCAGCTGGGGCACATCCTTATCTCCTCCACAGGTAAAGATGTAGGGATGCTCTTGGGGAGCAAAAATGCCCAGTATCAAGGGGCCCCCCACTGGATGTCTGAAGCTGGGAAGGCCAACCCCCCATGGGACCTACTTCAGCTAAAAGGGAAGTATGCCTTTGAGATGTGCAATTTAGGTGCACGAGAGGGCAGCTGCCTTTTGAGGGCAGAGTATAGTCAAATTCCTTCTCTCTCACTCTTGCTTGGTGTCCCACAGGCACTAGAAAAGCCAGAGCTGCAACCACGTGCACCTGTCAGATACTGGGCCGCGCTTGACTGCTGGGACCTATGACTGTCTCCACTGTCTTCCGCGATCTGCTTGGAGGGATTGGGCACCAGCTTTGGTGACAGTGTCAATGGTGGGGGGAAAGCTCAGTGTAACAGAATCCAGAAGCAGAGTTCATTAAAATACGCAGCCTGCGAGAAAGTCTTCCCGGGAAAGGAAAGAGGCTCCACCTTTGAGGATGCACTTGCAAATTATAATTCATTGATTTGGAAGCCAATCATTTTGTATTTTGACTGCTGGCTTAGGAATATTCATATTTTCCACCGCATTTAAATTTCCCTGTGCCATTAAAATCTCTGAGCTCTATAATTAGGCCGCTCCTGCTAGATATGGATGAGGTCTCTGTTCCAGGAAGAACGAGCAGGAGACTCTGGGATGCATGGATTTGCAGGAGGGCTTCTCTGCACTCATCCTGACCTGTCTCCACTAGGAAGCTCCTGGCCAGTCACTGTCCACTGGAACCCAGACCAGGGTCTCTGCAGCTGGAGCCGCAACTGCTGCCTCCTCTCCTGTGCTTGGGCCTGCACAGCCACTAAAATGTTTACTCTCTTAAACATAATTTGCATTCTGAAAGCCATATCCCCAGCTCAGATATTTATGAAATAAAATCCTGCTGGTTGCAGCAACCAAAACAGATGTGGCTCGCTATAGTACTATGTGTATATGAAACTGCTCCTACTCACAAATAAATAAATAAACAAACAAACCAGAGTCTTCTCCAGGGTAGCTATCACTTTACAAAGTGAAATATAATGCAGAAACCATTCTGATGTCCTTGTAGATGGCGCCCAGAGCTGTCAGGAAGCTTCCAGCTTGACCTGTTAGGGTCCTACATACATTGGCCCTTGTCACTTTCACCAGATGTGCTCCACAAATCTCAGAAGTCACCGAGACTCACACCCTGGCCACACCTCACCGGTCAAGTTTCTGCTGAGATCAACCAAAATATTGGGTAATAAAGATGGAAAAGCAATACAGAAGGGGGGAGGGGATAAAGAATTGCTTAGAAGGAATTCCGTACGTAATTACTCGCGTTTTTGCTAACTACTGTATAAACAACACTTTTAACAAGGCAAATTGGAGTCTTGAAGACAATTCTGCTTAGGGATATAGCTTCAATTTATTATCCGAGGATAACTGAAAACTTTGTTTCTGCTGCGTTGCAGTCAATTTCCATGGCGCGCACATTTCGAATGTGTGATTAATCATACCAATGCAGGGGTTGCCAATAAAAACCCCAACTCTCAAACTGTAACAACTTGCTCATTTTGTGCAGTCATTCCAAACAGCTACACAGCCTGAGCCCGTCATCGTGCCCCAGGATCAATGCTCTGGGGTCTCTGCAAAAGATTGATTTTGGTCTCTGAGGATTTCATTGTGCTCATCCACAAAAATTGTTGGTTCCCTAAGTAATCAGATCTCTGGGCTTTGCTTTGGAGTAACACCAGCACAGTTGCAGTCATGGTTCCCAGCACTGGCAGGCGCCCCAGAGGGCCGCCGCATGGAGGAGACTCTCCCCATTTGGTGATCAAAAGGAGGACACTTCATCTCCAGTCTGACTACTCAAAACAAAACAGAAAATAGAGGAAATGAATTAGTAGGTCAGAGTGGTTCAGATGATTTAAACAATTATGGTTCCTCATCCTTCTGGTGCCAGGCAATGAACCCAGCACCTTTGCTCTGAGCTACATCCCCAGCCCCTTTTATTTTTTATTTTGAGACAAGGTCTAAGTTGCTAAATTGCTCAGGCTAGGCTTGAACTTGTCATCCCCTTGCCTCAACCTCCCAGAGTGCTGGAATTACGGGCATGTGCCACTATACCTGGCTGCTTCATTTTAAAATGAACAAATTTGAGCAAAGGGGTGTACAATGCTCTTCTAACTTACACTGCTGTCTTACGCAATTTTGTCGTAACTGTGTCTCTATCTGTTTTTCTTTCTTTTTTTTCAGTGTTGGGGATTAAACCCTTGCACGTGTTAGGCAAGGACAGCGCACCACTGAACCACACCTCTGTTCTTTTTCTGCCTTTTGATCAATCCTCATTTCTCATGAATAGTTTCTGATGAAGGACACACACATGAGAGCGTGCTGTAGTGGGTAGTAGTATGAACCAGAATGGTTATTTGCTACTAACCACACACAGAATCACACACACACACACACACACACACATCTTATTGGGTATCTCTGAAGATAAGGCTCCCTAATACTTGGGGTAAAGATGAACAAACACATTGGCAAGTCAGACATGTATGAACAAAAGTAAAAATAATAATAACAATAAACTAAATAAAATAAAAAACCAGATGTTTCTACCTGGTGTCTGAAGGAACCTTAATGTGTTTGCCTTACCTGCTAATTAGTAGAGTCTTGCTGAGAGGTCCAAGCCATTTGCCACTCAGCATAAAAAGCCCACTTTTAAAGAATTCCTTGTTTGGAGGGAAGAATCCCCCCACCCCGAGATGAGAACAGCTCAGATGTCTATCATGTCCCCACCCTCTGATTAGGGCAGCTTGCAAAGAGGTCTTAATTGCCTAAATCTCAAGCCAGATTACATAAACATCAGAGAAGCAATGAATGCCAAACACCTTTCTAAGAGGGAGAAAAATAATAAGGTGAGATCACTTCATTCTCACTGCAACCTAAAAATAAATGGAAGGGGCTTCTCCCAGCTTCAGGGAGTGCATATGGATTTCTTGCTGACATTCGATTCTCTGAACTGAATGTCACACTCGCTGAGAACAGTTAAAAAAAATAATAATGCTAGACTGTTATCGTTATTAGAAGGGCAAGAAGAATGAAATATCATGATTATCATTAGGAAACCCTGTAAAACATATTTGTACATTATCTTGGGGCAAATACAAGTGTCATGTGTTACCAATTGTTAGGCAAAGAGCGTGGTAATATATTGTTCCCCTCCGGCCCTCTGTGCAGCTCCATGCAGGGCAGAAATGATGTGCACAGTGCGTGCAAGCAACCGAAATGTGCTACTGTGCTATGGGGGGGTGCGGAGGGCCACCCCAGGACTCGTGACACAGGGGACAGTTGGAATAGATGAAGCAGCAGTGGAGGAAGGCAGTGCAAGGCCAGACTGGCTACCTGGGCAGCTGGACCAGGTCTTGGGCGTGGGAAGGGTCACAGGTCCCTCCTGGTCAGGGGTCGGACAGAGCCAGGGAGTTAGAACAGCAGGCTCTGCTCAGTATGCCGTGACTCAGGGGGTCACTCACTCAGGAGACCTCAGTTTGCTGGGAAAAGACTGATTGACTCTCCTGACATTGATGTGCATCAGAAAAGAAGTCTGGAAGTGGATTTGGTCTGGAGAAAAGTTCAACAGAGCCTGGTCATCTAAGGTAAGCTCTCCTCCCCGCCCTCTGTGCAGTCTCACTTTACCTCTGCAAATTTTCTGTTTTGTTTTGCTTCAGCATCAAAAATCCTCCTGAAAATGTTTTAAATATAAAAATACACAGATGCACACAATATATGTCAGTGACATATAATGAGCCCAGGATCCCCCTTCGAATTCATCCTGTAAGCCCTAAAAGTGCAGAGTCCTAAAAGTTCAACACTTTTGCTCCTTGTGATCTTATGGGTGCTTTCTGGCTTCAGCTTTACAGGGTTCTTTCAGCTCAGTATGGACCCAGGCAGGGAACTCCTGGGAGCAGAGAGAGCACTCAGTCCAGGTCCCCAGGTGTGTGACCACAGTTTCCAGGGCCCTGACCATGCTTGCTGGCTGGACAGAGTATATAGGAGTGGGTAGGGAAGCTTAGGACGCTACTGTGCACTTCCACAAAGAAAGGACATTTTCCCAGAGCCAGAGAAAGCACTCTTGTCTCTAGGAAGAAAAAGATCTGTCCTCAGTCCTGAGTTTCTTACATGCTGCCCAGGATTATTGGCTGCTTGGTTCTCTCTCTCTCTCTCTCTCTCTCTCTCTCTCTCTCTCTCTCTCTCTTTCTCTCTTCTCTTCTCTCTCTCTCTTTCTTTCTCCAAAAGTAGTGACCACAAAAGCTGCACATAACTTTGCCTCCAGCAACAGCAATATGCCAGGACCCGAATTAGTGGGGCATTGGAGACCTTTATCTTTTCAGAGTGGGCCGCACTTGAGGCTGGTAATATACTCTGTTCCACTGAAGGGTTGGGAAGATGGCAGACTGAGCCTCTGCAGCCCATCCTCTCTCCCTGGGGGACTTCACTGTGGCCCTGCCCTACTCAGAGTGGGGACAGTCTGATCAGGCCTGCTGCTTCTTTCCACATAGTTGTGCTTTGTAAGTGAGCCTTTTGTCCCCAAAAGAATACTATACAAATGGTGGCATTTCAGGCAACTTGGCTAGAATTGAAGGTATTCTGGGACAGAAAGGCCTTCAGTTTATGCCGAGTCAGAAATATCTAAATGTATTAAAGCCAGCTGCTAGTTATTGTATCATGGGAAATTAGAATCCTAAACTAGCTCTAAGAATCTCTTTCATGGCCTTCTTTTTGGGTAAACTGAGGCCTAGGGGTGGTAAGGGGAGGACTGGGGAAGGGATCTTACAGGAAATTCAGGTGGAACCTAGAATTGCACCCTGGTACCCGCTTTGAAGCATCTTCCCATTTGGCTTTATACAGCTACCTGTGGACTTGCCATTTTCCCTTCAGAATAGAAGCACCTGATTGTCTGAAGTCATGCCTCAAAGTAGGTTCCCTGGAGCTTTCTGCAAATCCACAATCTCTAGCCCCTGTCCAGTCCTCCCAAATCACAGTTTGCATTCTGTGAGAACCCCAGGTGACCTGTATTAAAGTTTGGGGTGCATGCTTGTCTCAAGTTCCTCTTTTGCTTTCACTTCGAGGATGCCCAAGTCTTATATTGGTAATAGGCTTATCTCAGATCTTCGGATTTTCTCTCTCCTGGTTTTACCTCTAATTTTTCAAATTGACAGTGTTTATTTTCATAAGTGGCTCCCAGCAGGCAGGTAGGGTATGAAGTTGGGTGGGGGGCAGATACAGACAGCCTAAACACTGTCCAGAGTCCAGTCGTCTCTCTTCCCAAAGCCACAGGCCTTGCACACCTGCACAGACCCAGGATCCCACCAGCCTGTACGACACCTCATAACCTTTACTACCTCCCACAGTCTCAGCACCTCCAGGGCTCCTCGTGTTCCCGCACTGATTCCCATGGGCCTCCCCAATCCCACAGCTTCCACATCCTCCATGGGCTCCCAGTCACTGCCCCCATCTGTGAATCCCTTAAACAAGCTGCTGCCTTCTCATGACGGACACTCATTCCCTCCTTGCACTAGTGAGCACCCCCTTTTGTCTCTTTGCACCTCCTATTCTACCTCCTCAGACTTGCCCACTCCTTTAGGGTGGGATGCTAAACTGTGGAACGTGCAATGACATCAATCCCGCTGTTGTTTTTAAGTATTGTATGGTTTATTAAATTATATGACTCTGAACAAACACTCAGGAGAGTAGAGGATTGCCTCAGGCCAGGGTATGCCCTATTTAAAACTGCCTTTTATTTTAAAAAATTTAAAACACTGCCTCCTATCAGGCTGTGGAGGAACTGCAGGCATCTGTGTTAAGGAGAAGATGAAAGTCATCCATTCAACACACTCGGTGATAAATTACTAAGTGGGATAGGATAGCAGTGCTGCCAGTCTTTGATAAATATGTGTAAATCATATAGAAAATGAACCTTCATGCAAAGAGATCCTAGAAAGTCAAGAAAAGTATATCCCACCCCAGGGCCCAGCATACTTTTCCAGACCTCCCTCTCCTGTCCCTCTCTCTGCTAGACCCACTTCTGCACAGTTCGAACCTCAGGCTTGTATCCGCCACCCTCACCATCTCTGGCCACTCCCAGGAGCCACTGCTACTCTGTTTTACTTAATATTTTTATTTAATTTATATTCATCCTTTTTAACTTATATAGATTTAATTTTTAAAAGAAGCTTTATATCATTACCATGAATAAAAAAAAACTAATAGCACTTACCATAAATATGAAATAACCATAAAAAAACTTTTAATGGAAACAAAACCATGTAATTAAATTCCAGCTCAATATGAAGGCTTGGTGAAGGCTGAGCCTGCTCTCTGTTAAAAGGGGCGGCCAGCCCGTTTCCATTGCGCTGCGAGTGTGTGGGAGCCCAAGGCAGCCTCTCCTCTGACTCCCGAAGGACCAAGAATGCCCAGCAAGACTCATTCTTGTGATCCCACCCTGGCAAGATACCACTGAAATCACCTCAGATTCCCACAGTGCTCCTGTGCATTTTTAAAGGTGCTTCCCCCAGAGTCAAGAACAATCAAAGTAAATAGAATAAAATAAAGAAGAGATGGCAGAAAACAAAAGAGCAGGTGAAGACAGGGAGACAGGCAAAGGGATTGGGGGAGACAAGGGTCCTGGAGACCTAAAAAGATCAGAAAATGACCAAGATGTGTTGTTTATGTATTCCAGTTCCGCAAAATGAACACAACTATCCTGTATGGTAAACATACACTAATTTTTTAAAAAAGTATGAGACATAAGAAAAAATAACACTGATGATATCAGTATTTCTTCTGTATCACAATAAGGATGGAACAAGTGGGAATTCTCCTTTCGGAGTGTTGTTATACAAAATATTGTGTAGTGGTGAAGACAGAACTGCGGGTGTTCAGAAGAGAGTCCCAGGCCTGCTTGCTGTGTGACTTTGGGCAAGTAGCCTCCTCTCTGCCATCACCGAGTCCAGAGGGTCTCAGCGAATACAAAACTCCTCCCAGACCCTGCACCACCGCTCGTTTCTCTAGCCCCCTGCACATGCCGCAAAACTAAGACATTTTTACAAGTATGCTTCATGTCATGTGATGAAAAGCCTGCTGGAATAATCACCCAGGAGCTTGTGTGTGATGCTTCTTCCTCTAACTCGAGAAAGGTAATGCTAGATAATCAAAATGCAAAGCCAAATAGGGAGGGAGGGGAAAAAAACGAATCTAAACAAATCTCTAAACCCTATGGAATGCAAAAGGCCTCTTATTATCAAAATAGAAGTCCTAGCCGTGTAAAATAGAAATATCTGAACATAAAGCCAAGCTCTCCCAATGTACTTAGACCTTCTTCCAAATCAGGAAGAGGGACTGTCAGATAATCAAAATTCACATGAGAAAGCCCAGCCATAGTCCTTACCACTAGCTGTGATTAATACTAGCAGTTAGAGAAAGGCTAAAATATGAAGTCATACATTATTTTTTTTTCCTTGCAGGTATAGATTTTATTTGACCTATTGCTTTTAAAATAGAATACTTTCCCAGGCACGCTTTACATGATAAAACTCAGAGACAAAAGAGAGAAAATGCAAATCAATTCTACATTACATGTATGTTGCTGCATTTGGCAAAATCAAATGAGATCTTTTCATCTCCTTACTGTAGAACAAAAACAGAGCAATATTATGAAATCTCACAGAGCTTTATTTCTCGGCGTCTTTTGTGTCCAGCCTTTTAAATTCAGGTTTTTCTGCCTTTTTTACTGACAAGCCCACAATTTTCAGAAAAGAAAGCTAGCATTAATTAAGACAGTGCCAGATGTAATTTTCTTGGGAAGTAAATTTCTGCACAACTAAAGGTTACAGAGACCTTTTCACTGTCAAAATTTACTACAGCCTGTGAATGTTAATGTTTCTAATGAAGACATGTTCTCTGTCCCTGAACTTAAAAGTACCCAGAGAAGAAGGCAAAGAGAAAAAAAACTCTATTTGACGAATGTATCTGGAGTCTGTGCATTAATGTAGGGAACTCACGGCTGCCGGTGCACGTTGTAATTATAGTGTTTGGATAGCCTTGTTTTCTAAACAAGGAATATTGCCATAAATTGGCAATTTTGCATGAGGATGGGATTGTGGTAGGTGCTTTATGTTACAAATGAACGCGGAGTATAACAAGCATTTACCGCACTAGGCTTGAGGACATGCACTTTGTAACTCTGGGACAAGGAGAGGAGGGCAGCAGGCCGAGGGCCCTTGTCCTCCAAAGCTGAGCACCAGCCTGGGCATGGGGGATCCTGGGTTTCTGTTTCTCTGACCTCCCACCCTCCTCCCCAGCTCTTATGATCAGAAGGTTGCCTACATGTTTGGAGATTCAGGTGTGGTTAGTTTTTACTGCTCCATCATTCATTTTTATTTTGGAGGCCTGAGCACAAGGAACACCAGGGTTTTCCGTCCAGATCCCAAAGACCGTCATGCTGAAAAAAAGCAGAGTGTGCCTTCATTTTATTTATTTCTTTCTTTTCTGGTACTGAGGATTGAATATAAGGTCTTTACACTGCATTATATTCCCATCCCTTTTAAATTTAAATTGTTTTTTGAGACAGTTTCATTAAATCTTTAAGTTAATCAGACTAGGCTTAAATTTGTGATTTTTCTGCCTCAGCCACCAAGATGCTAGGATTTTAGGAGTGTGCCACCATGCCTGGCTCATTGCTGCTGTCTTGCTAAAGGTCTTTGAGGTGCGAAGTTAGTAGGTCCTATCTCATGCCTACTATGTGACTCCTTTTTAATAAGCCCATGAGTAAGGTGGCATTCATGACCTTATTTGGTATCAAAAGATGCTTTTTTGTTGAACTGGTGATTCATTTTCAGGAAACTTTCCTAAGAATATAACATTTAATGACCAAGGAGATGGTCTCTAAAAACCAGCAATGACAACAATTAGCAAAATATAAAAGCCTGAATGTTCAACAGCTTAAGAATAATTCAAAAAATAATGGCAAATCCCTAAAATGGAGTATTATACAAGCACTGAGATTCTTGATGCTTTGATCCAAAGAAATACATTTATATTATATAACATGTAAAAAGTTAAGACACCAAATTTTGTGATTTCCATATTTTAAACAATGTGTAGAACTAAACCTGGAAGAAAATATGTCAAATCATCCATAATGGAAGTCTTTGTGTGGCAAAATATCTAGGCTTTTATCTTCTTATTTAAATTTATCAAGAGAAAACGTCCTTAAAATTTTCCTGAAGTCTATTTATTTTTAACACCAGGAAAAGTGCTAGATGGTGTCATGGAGAGGCAAGACAGTCAGCGTCGTAGGCCAACACGGACTTCTTGAATTCTTTACACTTTGATTTATCGTTCTCTGTATTTCCTTTAAATTAAGATTGGCAAACATTTTATGGAGAGGGTCAGAGAATAAATACTTTAGGCTTTATGGGCTGTAAGATCTGTTGCATCTGCTCAACTCCACCCTAGTAGTACAAAAGCTGCCAGACAATACATAAACTAATGAACATGGTTGTGGCCCGATAAGCTTTATTTACAAAAACCAGAATGGGGAGCAAATTTGTCCATAGACTCAGTTTGCTGAAGACCTTTTAAAATCGAACAGTGTTGTGCTATTGAATTCCAATAAGCATAATGTACATACAGCTACCCCAGGAATGTACATAAGCATAATGATCATACCTCAAAGATCCAGAATTAATACTCCTATTTTATGGAGGAGGTGACTGAGACCCAGAAAGGACAAGTGAGATGTCAAAGTCATAGAGCAAGTTCCTAGCAGAAATGGCAAGAAAATCAGTGGTATCTTGCCTTCCCAGCATGCTCTTTACCTAAGCTACTCAATTCAATTAGTCTCTTGGATCTCAGCCCAAATTCTCTCCCCACCTGGTGGCCAGAGGTCTCAGTGGCTGGTCTGTACCATGTGCTCTGCTCAAGAAAACTCTCCGGCAGTGGTGAGGTGCTCCCATTCCTGCCCTTCTGCGGCATGCTTTCTGCACACTTGGAAGGTGCTTGCTGTGGCATCTGTCTGACTAATACTACCGTCTCCTGGAAGTGGAATGGCCAATAGCCTTCCTTTAACTGGAACAGGCCCAGTTTTGTCCATTGTTCCACTGGGCATTTGACTTTAGGGCTAGCCATAAATGTTAAAGACACATGTGCATGCGTGTGTGCATGTGCATGTGTGTGTGTGTTGTGCATATTTAGATTTCACACCTCACTTGGTTCTATCTCTTTTATTCAAGGGAAGTCTTTTATTCCTCTCTCCCTCCCTAGCTCTCTTCTTCCCTCCTTTCTATTCCTCTTTCTGCCCCACCATCCCTGCCCAGGCCCTGGTAGAGAGAGATGTGTTACCTGAGGAGGAAAATCAGGGCCCAGCTGAGCCTAATATGGAGCCTTGAGGATGCCAGTGCTGCTGAGCTCCCTGAGCTTCACACCCACCTCCTCCCAATCATCACCTCTCTACAAAGGCCCATCCTCCAGACACACAGGCAGCATGAGTCTAAGGGCATCTCTGCAAACTGCACATCCGCTTTTCAAATAGCCCCTGAACTCCTCCTCTGGGGTAGCTGTCCCTGGGGACTCTCCGGGGACATCCTTGCGGATAAGATCTGGCCAGGCAGTCCAGCATGCAATAGCACCAAGCAATGAAACCACATTAAAAGCAATGCTATAAGAGCAACTCCCTGACCCTCAGGGAGAACTCACATTGTAAAAGAAATCTCACAGAATAGGACTTGGTGTGGGGACTCTTTGGGCATCCTTAGGTGGATGAGGAGAAAGCAATTCATCGCATCACAGTATCTTCTCTCCCCAAACAGCCTGGTCTCACTTGACAAAGCCAAGGAGCTGGGAATAGAGGCACTGTGGGATGCAGGAAGGTGGAGATGTAGCCACAGCTCAAAATTCTAAACTGAGGGTTGCTCGTGAGTTATGAAACATAGGTGGAGAAAGTCATAGCAATGGAAAGTTCCTCTGTGCCTGTGGAAAGGACAAGCTCAGTGGACCTGGGAAATGACACCAGCAAGTTTGCCTCTGGGTGACAAGGGCTGCCCAGATCCTTGGATGATGCAGTGCAGTCTATGCTGCCCCAGAATCCAGCCTAAAAGGTGTTTTCCTTGGCTTCCTCCTCATTCCTGCTAGGATTAAAGGCCACCTGGAAGATTCAAAGAGGCCTAGAGGGAGAAGCCCCACACATGGCCCCATGACCTAGGAAATCGCCTTTTCTATACTCATCGTCATACATTTTCTTCCTGGGGTGCAGGAAGGGAGATAGGAATAGGATGGAGGACCCCATCCTTCCAGAAACCAGCAGCAATATGAGGTTAACATTCATTTTTACACCATATATAGGAAGTGCGATTGAAAAATGAAAAATGTACTGATTATCTGAATGTTACAAGTGCCTTTCAGGAAAGGACATGTAGCCATGAATCTCCTCAAAATACTCCTCTTTGTTTCAAATGCACTTAGCCCATTGTTCTTGCAACTTTCTGAAGCAGTTCTGGAAACCCTCTTTTGTGACTGGCTTTAGTTGCACTGTTGAGGCTGCCTTGATTTCTTGAGTCGGTTCAAAATGTTCATCTTTGCTGGACAGTTTGACTTTGTGGAAGAAGTACATGGTGCCAGACATAGTGAATAAAGTGCATGAGGAAATGCTGTAACGTTTTTACATGCCTGCCTTTCTACTGGATGGTGCTCAGCAGCAGCATTCACTGAATTTTTGATGCCTCTAAGCATTCCTAATAATGATGAAATAAGTGTATGGGAAGCAAACACGTAATTTGGGGGAGATTGGTGGCAATGTCTTTTACTACCATAAATCTTAAAAATTTAAACATTTATATTTTGGTCACCCCCTTGCATACTTTTTAAGTTTAGTGTAACTTCCAACTAGAAGACTGTGGTGACCCTGAGCTCACTTTCCACCGTCTGTCTCTGGTCCGTCCAGGCTATGCTCTTGCCCTGTTGCTCACGGAATACTCTCTGGTTCTTATTCCTCAGTCCTGACCACCCTACCTTCAAGGGTAGGGAAGTGGCCTTGGGGAATAAAGAAGCAGGAGGATTGTGATGAAAGTACTTTCCTAAACATTTCACTTTTCAACCCAAAAGCTAACACCTTGTTGGTTTCTTCCATGTCACCCACTTGCGAGTGACTTTGCTTCCTATGCTAGTCTCTGCAGTGTTATCCCCATCTTCAGCCATATAAGAAATGTTTCTTGGTTACCTTCCATACAGCTTTCAGAAAACTATCAATAGGACCAGTCCTGAGGAAACCCAGGAAAGGCTCATCCCAGGAAGCTGAATCAAGAAAAGAGTGCTGGGATTACAGGC
>PVLA01010573.1:0-62011 GCA_004027455.1 Hydrochoerus hydrochaeris
AAGCACAGTGGCTGTAGCCCCTGTGCTCCCCACAGCACAGAGCAACAGAATTGATGACCAACAGATTGACCCAAGTGAAGAAGAGACCCATACTCAAGAGAAAAGCCCAGCTTCAGGACTGCAGTCAGAACTTCCACAGAGACTGGGAGACAGCACCTCGGCAGACAGCCTTGAAGAAGGAAGAGCTGAACAAGGATCTCCGGGAGCCCTATGAGGCTGGGCTAGCAGGAACAGCGTGGGGCCTGTGCTCCGAGGGGGAAGCCAGGTTGCTGGGAGCAGTTCTCCAGCGGCCTGAGGAAGAGGTTTAACCCTGTGGTGTGCAACATGGTGCAGGCACCAGTGCTCTGTAGGAAGGGGAAAGAAAGAAAACAAGAGAAGAAGGATAAAACAGGAGCACAGCCTTTTAAATACGGAGGAGAGAGGGGTTGGCGGGATGGGAGGAAAATGGGGAAAAAAGAATCAAGATATATCACGCGCAGCTTCAAATTCCCTATGATGAATGCCATCACGCTGTATATCTAAATTGTACCAATAAACTTAATAAAAAATACCTCTAGGCCAATGTGCGGGGCCTGCCTGTCTTCACTAAAGCCAGAGTCCTCTTGGTTTTGGTGAAGGGATGCTCACGAGAGGCTCCTAGGGTTTGTCAACATCCAGGTCCCAGAGTTTTTAATTAACTATGCGATAAGATGTATTGATCAGATATGTAAATTTTATAATAGAATGAATCAAACCCATAATGACATAATAAACCTAAGGAATATTTCCTCTACCTATGGAAAAGTAAACATAGATCATGATTATTATATGAAATGTTAGAGGTTATAGAATATTCAGTGGCATATTTAATTGGTTGGAATGTCTTATTTTGACCTTAAATTTAAACTCACATAAAAATTGTGGACAGAACTTCTGGAAAGGTCTTCCATGCTCCTGGAAAATGAATAAACTGACTGTCTGCCACCAGGGGAACCAGGTGAGCCCCAGTGGAGGAGGGCAGCCCCTCCCCTCACTTCTGCCACAGCTGAGGTGAGCTGCTCAGGAAGGTCCAGGACCAGAGGGACGCTGGTGACACAGTGGGGCCCCAACTGAGGCACACAGCATGGACAGCTGAGACCAGGGGTGTGAAAAGCGTGAAGTAACAATAACAACAGGAGCCTGCACGGCACCAGCAGCCAACGCAGGAAGCATCCAGGACTCGGTAACTGGCCCTTTTCTGTCAACTTTGTTTTCCTTTCTTTTTCTTATTTATTTGCTTTTCTTTCTTTCTTTTGCTTTTCCCCCCTCTCTTTTCTAAATGACTGGGGAGAACTCCAGCCACAGAAAACTAAGCCCCCCAATCCAGAGACAAGTTCAGATAACCCCTCGAATACCCCTTCATTCCTTCTTTTCTGCCCCTTCTCTAGTTCCCCAACCTCACAGGAGCAGCCTTTGTCTGCCAGTCTTGCCTCTCCTTTCTTCCCAGTTATCCTTGTTTTATGCACTGTCCTCACTAAATTTCTCCACTGCAGAGTAAAATCACTCTACCAAGGGGAAACACTTTGCATTCAAACTCCTAATTCATGTTGGTCCTAATATATCCAAACTCCTAATATATCCAAACTCCTAATATAACAACACACTCTGTTCCTATGGTCTAAAGTACAAAATTAATATTTAAGGCAGCTTCCAGTTTCTAAGTTGTGCTGATGCTATTGTCATTGCTAATTTTACTACTTTAGCTAGGATGCCATATATATTGTAATCGGTTGTTCTTCCTTCTGCAAGAATACTGGGAGCTCTGGGGTAATAACCTCACCACAGTCCTACACTGAAGGACCAGGACTGAGCCAAGCAGATGCCAACACCCCGCTCTCAGTTAGCTGGGAAGGTGGGATCCCGTACCAGACACAGCCAAGGATCTTCTTCACACAGAAGACATCCTTAGAGAACAGAGCTTTCCTAGTGAGGCCTTCATAGTGTGGGTACAGCGACCTACTGCAGAAACTTACCAGGATCAACACAGAGAGCAAAATTAAACATTTGAAATAGAAAAAGACAAGATAATAAAGCAAAATTGCATGTCAGAGAGTTTATGAGTAAATGCTTTTCTGTTCCTATTTGTATCCTCACCTCAGGTCTCCATACACAACCACAGCGCCTCTGTACCCGCGAGGATAAGACAACCGTCAACGCTTCCTCTGTGTGTTAAATTATTGGTCTTCACGTAGCCGCTAATAATTTTTGTCCTTTTCATTTCTCTTCTAGGTATGTCATTATACTTTCCATTCAGTGTGAAGCCAGATACTATGGCATATTTACTAAACCAAGGAAACCAAATCCAGAAATTTACTAGGTTGAAATGAGAATTATATTTGTATTTTTAAATCTTATATTCTATATAACATTCCTTTGTCAAAGTATTTCCTCTCCATATATGGCCTGCCTTTTTATTTACCAAATAATTTACATTATTTTTCTTTACTTACTTAATAACATTATGTAATTTTCATTATTTTCCTCATGACTGAATTTATCTCCAGTTGTCAAAGGACTTGTTTACCTAAAATAACAAGCTTTTAAAAATGTTTTACAAGTGATCACAGCAAAATTTAGCAAAGAAAATATTCCAATGTATGATACTAAAGTTGCAGGTATTTTTCAAAATGGAAGTTTATTTCACGATTGTTTGTTTTCCTTCCCAAGCAGATGTTAACACATTCGTGTTCCGCGAGCAGAAACCGCCTGTCTCTCTCCCTCCTCTGTGTCCAGCCCTGCATACCCACTGCCTGCGCTCACTTTTCTAACAGCGCTCCAGGGTCCATTGATTACTAGGGTCCAGCACCCCAGAAGCAGGCTTTCTGGGCCCCATCGTCATGGTCACACGAGGTGACCCTTCAGGGTGGTGCCCCGTCTGTTACGGCTCCTGCATCAGGACACCCGGCAAACAGCCCAGCTGGAGGCCGTGAGGGGACCCAGCACCTCCTTCTTCCCACAGGGAAAAGCCCTGGGTCACCCCGCGGCCCCACTGCCCCTGTGCGCTCCCAGGCAGGGCCCCAGCCGCTGCGCTGCAGAATGGCCTGGCCCAGCCCTCCCTGCCTCCCACTCCCACTCCCAGCTGCGGCCTCACTGCTGCCCAAGGCCCTGCCCAGGCCCTCTGATTTCCAGGGCCGCTCTGGTCCTGCCAGTGTCACTCTCCTGAGCTAAGTTTGGTTTTCAGTTATTTATCTATGTGCTGCCCTCAGCATCTTAGAAGGGCACAGGCGAGCTTCTGTCTGCAATGGTCGCCTGGTCCGAATAATAAGCAAAGTTCACTCTTAACCTAGAACCCCGCTTCATTTCTGTTCAACAATGGAACATATTTTATTTTATTTATTTTATTTTATTATTTATTTTGGTACCGGGAGTTGGACTCAGGACCCCAGGTGTGCCAGGCTGGTGCTGTGCTGCTGAGCTATGTACCCAGCACTTGATTTTAAAATATTTGTTATCTCTCCACGAGGCTCTGCTAATGTTCATCTACAAAGCTTAGTTCTAGAATGTGCTTCTCCTTCCTTTATCTAGATCAGATTTACTTCTGATGGCTGTAATTCTTACAGAAGGGGAAATTCTCAGGCAAAGGAAAATCACTGTAGAAGGATGATTTACACAGTAGTGAAGACCTGGACTAACACCTGTTTCTAAAACCTGGGCTCCTGTTCACTAAACCTGCAGTTTAAGAGGTGAATCTGCAGGGATCATACCTGTGTTTTTGTTCTAATGTTTTTTTACTAACGAATCCTGATTTCAGTAACTCTAAAATCTGTTAGGTTGGATCAGACTAAATCTACAGACCTAAACCCCCCCCCATCACTCAGAAGCCAAACTGCATGTAATAACTGACCTGTCTACTGTATTTATTATATTTTTTACTCAGTTAAACACTTGAGAAGAAGAGTGATAAAGACAGCTTAAATAAGACTAAATACTGAGCCAAATATCTAAAATGAATTTAGTAGTTGAGAAGTTTTTAATACTAATGATTTCAGAATTATGTAATTCTTTAATTTTTATTGACATACTTCTCCATCTCCATTTAAATGTAGGGCATGTTGTTTTCAGTGACACTGACATGATATCCTGTGGGATAATTCACTTAAATGATAACCTTGGGGGTGTTGAATGTGTGTGCCATTTTCTCAAATGACTTTATAAAGAAAGTATCTTTATGTCATAATTTGTAACTTGTGAATTTATATTACAAGCACTAGTTGTGAATAAATTTCAATTCCATGGATGTGGGAAATGTAGAAAAAATTATCTATCATTGCTTATTTGGAATATATTCTACAAGTACACACACACACACGCACGCGCACAAGTGATGAGGGCGAATTTCAACACCAAAACACCTTGCTTAGGGTGAATCTGCTTATGGATGGTGATTTGCATTTGAACACAGCAAAATATCTAACTAAAACCTATTTTAAGAAAATGTGCTCTCACTTGACTTAATTGACAATGAATACTTTAATTGGTTTCTCCAATTTAACTTTAACTTCTTTAATAAAATATTAGTGGAAGGCACAAGGATTTTGTTTAGAGTAACTAGGTCTATATATTTGAAATATTCATATTTATTATGCTCGTTCTGCAAGAACCAGAATTCTTATGCCTTCTAATCCAGGCTAACCTCGTAATTCAAAGTGGCAGGGGCCTTCTTATTTTCTCACAATGCCTGACACTCACTGTTAAGGGAAGAGAGGTTTGCTTTGGTTCTCGGTTTCATGTCTGCAAGGCACCAAGTCAAAAGGGCTGGCAGATGGCGTGCGGGAAGAGAGCACGCTTGGTGCATGGTGGTGAGTTTGCCGAGGGAGAAGAGGAAAACAAGGGGGAGACGCAGTTTCAGGGTGTTTGCGGGTGACCCACCACTTTGGACCAGGCTCCACTGCCTGACAGTACATTCAGCTCTGAACTCATCAGAGAATTAATCCACTGATGAATGAAGCTTTCTCCCATGACCTAATCATCTTCCAGCAGCCTTATCTCTAGGTACATGAGGCTATGGAGGGACACTGCAGACACAAATCATAGTATTTCTAAGGTTCCACTCCTGGCCTTCAAAATGCGTCATGCCCATTACTTAGAGCAGCGTGGATTTATTCAATCTCTAAGAGTTATCCAAGTCATAAAAATTCCATCATGACTGAAAAGTTCAAGGTCAAAATCTCCTTTGATTCTCTTAGTAATCTCTTAGCTGTGAGCTCCTGTGAAAATCAAAAACAACTTCAAACACTATTGACCTACAACTGCACAGGGTAAATATTTTCATTGTAAAAGGAAAAATAGGTAAATAATAAGGGATGGAACCAAAGCAATTCTGAAGCCCATCAGAGTAAGCATTAAGTTCCGTAGTTTCATGTGCAGCACCAGGGTCAGCTGGTGAGAGCCCAGCGCTCTGGCAGTACTTTCCACAGTCCTCACAGCCGCTCCCTCCCGCTCCTTGTGCTGTTGCTCTGCAGACGCTCCACGTTCCTAGTAGCTATAACTTCTTGGGGTCTTCACTGCACTTTTGACTTTGCTCTCAGGGCTTCGCTCACTGCTACCTCAGGCTCACACTGCTCGGTCTCCCAGGCCTTCCTCTGAAATCTGGGGTGAAGCTCCCTGGCCCTTTGACTTTGAATATCCTCTATCCATATGGATGAAGCCGAGATGGAACGCCAGCTTGAGCAGCACCCAGGTCCCCTCAGACTGTGATGTGGCAGCACTGGAGACCGGACGGATGAACTTTGGAAAACATTTCCCTGTGTACTGTAAATGAGCAGGTACTAAGGAGCCCACAGTTCAAACTTTAAAAATCACAGTTTTCACAAACAGCTTCCAAAGAGTGGGCTCTAGCTGATTGCACTATCTTTCCTTTTGACCGGTGCAAAGTAGTTGGCTTCTTTATAATGCTAATTTTTTTAGACAACCAGACTCTTCATGTGCCCAATTTTGTATTTGCTTCCTTTCTGTGGAAACTGCAGACTTTTACATCTTCTGGCTCTGGTATTTGCTCCTGATTTTTCACTGGACTCCTGGCTAAAAATTGCCAGTAGAGCCCGTGCCACAGCCTGAATGTTGGAATGTTGGGCTGCCTTGAAATTTCTGCCCCCAGAATAATTATTCTGCTGCTTTTAACCTCAGTCTTCCAAAAAGAGTCAGGACCTGGACAAAATACAGACATTACCGGCCACAGTGTAACATGGCTTTCACTTCAGCTGCCAATATAGTCCTTGCTCCCAACTGAAATCTCCTTTGGCCACGTTACTGTCTGCATTTCTATCATCTTTCTGGTCCACATTTCTATCATTATTGTGGTCTTCTGAGCTCCAACAACATTCTAGAGCTGCTTACCCAAGTGCATCTCGGAACCTTTTCAAACTCCTCCAATGAACCAGTTTCAAAAGGCTTCTAAACTACACAATCAGATATGGTTGTAGCAATGACCCCATTTCTGTAGTAAAATCTTCACTTACATTCTCCATAATACCCAACACCCACAACAGAAAGGAGAAGCTCACTGTGGCTCAGAATTTCACCTCACGGGATATTGCAAGGCACCAGCAGAAGAGCCTGACAAAGGGAAAGTACTCAGCCCACATTTCAGGAAGAAGAGAGGGAAGGAAGGAGGGGGGAACCTTTCTAGGTCGCATCCCATGACATGCATCATCCTCTAGGCCCAGCTCCTGACAGCGGTCAGCTCTGAAGTCACCAGCAGACTAAGGCCCTGATGAGCACAGTGCCCACAGTCCAGCCCCCTCCCAGTGCTCCCTGACCACATGAACTGTGGAGGGGAAGTTCCATATCAAAAACCGATTAGATGAAAGCAAAATGCACTTGCCGATTCTTCAGTCGGAACTGTACCATAGTGCTGCATATTTCCACAATTTGAGATTCTCTGAGTGAGATACAGTAACTTTATGCTTGTAAAGTTAAGTTGTATGGACACTTAAACACAAAGGCCAGCACAGATATTATTTACACTTCATTTTATTTTTCTTTCTTATCTGACTGAAGGGCTGCCCCATATATAAACGATTTCAAGCCAAAGCTTTAAGGATTTTCCCTGACAATCCAGCTCTCTCAACTTTCCTCACAGGTTCCACTCTGTGTGGTTTTTTATTATTATTTGCTTCCCATTGTGAATCTTGTAGGTTTTGTCACTGATCTCTCATATCAATCTCAATTATTTTCAGCAATTTCAGTGTTACTCCTTTCCAATTTCTATGCCATCACAGAACTATCATTACAATATGCAAATCAGCTTATCTCACTCATTACATAAATAACTGTGAACAAAATCATTCTCAGTCCTTAAAATCTCACCCATCTGCTTCCTCTCTAGCCTCAGCCCTTCCAGTGGCCTTGCTGTCATATCTCATGCCCCAGCTCCAGAATGCTTTCAGAATACTCAAAGAACCTATCTTTCCCTTTTGCCTAGTCATTCTGAGATACTGTCACCCTTTTACCTGGAACAATGCTGCTCAAAGGAGGTCAGAACCAGTTTGCTAATAACCAGAATGTTTTAAGGAACCAGCACCAGAACATGAAACACAAATGTAACTAATCCTACCATTGATTGGGGGGTAATTATATACATATTCATAAATGTGTGTGAACTCACACATACAAGGACAAGCATATACAAATATATAGTTTTTATATGCTTACATTAAATGTATATGAAAGGGTATATATATATATATATATATATATATATATATATCCACGATATATTTATATACACATAAATATGTATCCACACATGTATATACATATGCATGCATATATAAACATATATGTGTGTATATGTCTCACCATTTTTTCACCAGGAAAGTCCTATATCCTGCTTAAATTGAGAAAATCAGGCACTTATAAAGTGTGAAACTACAAATATTTCAGTGCAGTATTTTTATGAGCAAAAAGGAATTTCACATATTTTCTACAACAAGCTACTTAACTGCAGATGCTAGTGGATATTCCTTCTTTATTCAATCCCCTTTACAAACTGTAAAATTGGTACTTTTTCCTTCTCATTAGAAGGTCACGAAGTTCATTAAATGATGTGTTTAGTCAATGTAATCCTAACCAATGATGCTTGTAGATGTAGCAACTCACTGAAAGACCATTGATTAATATTTCCATGACAGATCTTAAATGTCTCCTTTGAATTTGGCCTTATCCTTCAAGTTTAAATAAAGCTTAAAAAATACTTAAAATTGATGCAAAAATGGTTGTTGTCATGCACTCTCCTTAATTCTGGCTTGAGACTGAAAGCCACACAAATTGTTTTTGCTTAGGGTACTATTGGAGTGTGGACAATAATATCAACCTTCCAAAGGGATGGTTGTTAGGATTATTTTTTTCTTAATTTCCCTTCAGTGTAGTTGATCAATGGTCCAGGTCAATTCTTTTCTTTTAATGCTCACATATTCTTAGTACTATTTTGTGCTTACCATGTGTGAAAAGTAACAAAAAATGTAGGCTTGGTGATAAGTAGGCATTTATTTAAAACTATGTACGTAATAAAAATAAATTCACATTATAATGCAGAACAGAAAACTATTCAGACAAACTATAGTTAAGTTTAATTACACACCCATCTTAGCGTCCTTTTACTGGAACACAGAGAGACAGCCATGACCTGAAGGAGGAGGTTTAATTTGCTCCTCGCTTCAGTCTGTGCTGAGCTGACACCCAAGGAAGGCAGTTGCAAAACTGGGAAGCAGACCGGGAGGGGAAGGAACCAAGGATCATCTATAGCTCCCCTGGCCGCTTCACCTTGAACCTCCCAGATGTGCCCTGCTCTGCTGCTCTATTAGGTGTTTCTTAGTCGAATGGGGTGGACATCTCAGTATTAGTGGTCACACTGTCTTTTCCTGTGGGTAAGGAAAATGAATAACCAGCACAAAAGCAAAATGAAACTTCTACCTCCAGAAGATTGTTTTCTATCTTTGCTCCTAGATTTACTGTTTGTCTTACTGGGATGTTATGGTATCTATGTCACATGTTTGGATATATTATCTAAGATTGCAGGCATTTCTGAATAGGCACCCACATGTAAAAGCACATGGCCCAGCAAATAAGATCACCCTCTCTTGTTGTTTCCCTGTTCAGCACAGGCTGTGTAATAAACACATAACATCTGAGTATACCTGCTTTTATATAATGACAGGGATTGCAGCATATAAATATGGAACCTGAGCGAATCCCGGCTCCACACAGGAGCTCCAGTCGTGTTCACCCTCTCAGTCTAGAAGCTGCTTCTTCCTCCTGTAGAATTTGCTTGCTTTCTTCGTGGATTCTGCTTCTAAACATTTTCAAGTGAACTACATTCACCTTTTGCAAACACCCATTAAGAAAACTTAAATGTAATTTGTTTGGAAACCATACTTGCCTCCAGCATGGTAGATGATCCTGAATCTTCCAGTCTGGATTTTTTTTTTTTTTGTAGGAATAGGACTGAAGATGTCCCTCAAAAGAGTTTGGATGAATGCTCCCCGTGTGTATATAATCAGGAGCTTTAAAGATGGGAGTCCTTGGCTCTCCTTTGTGAATAAAGCCTTCTGGGGCAGTGTCGTGGGATGAGTCTGGAGTGCTTCGTTTTTTCTCTTTGAGGCTAAATTGATGGATTCTTTGTCAGGGGACATAGTAAGCAGTCTTTGCAAGGTTACAGATCATAGCCACAGTTGAAGTTATTTCAGTCAGTCATCACATGATATTTTGTTCAGAGCTAGTGTGTCATTGTTTCAGTTGTTTCAGATTTGGAGAAATTATATATCCTTGTACCTAAACTAGGATGCATATACCTGTGACTCTGCAGGAAAGCATCAAAGAGAAACAGTGCCACAGACTAATCAAAGGGGACAAGATTTATGTGATAAAAGGTAAGTTCAGATGAGAAAAAACAGTACCACATCACCTAGGAAATAAAACATCAAAGGTATATGAAATTATCAAGTAAGTTGAGAAGTAAAGGATGAGTTAAAGTGGTTTTTATTCCCCTTTCATAGACTTCTAACATAATTCATTAAGAGAAGCGTGAAACAAAGATATTGAAGAGTAGGGAAAATGTCTATGGACAGGTGCTAAGTGTATAATAAGATGAGTTTTTTCAGCATATGTTTCTTACGCAGTTTTTTTCAATCATACAAATGCAAAATATAACAAAATAACCTTGCATTTATTTTAAAAATAATTAAAACAGTTTAAACATACCAAAGTGTTCTATATTAACAAGACACAGATAACAATGAATGCTCCGCAGTTGTAGAAGGGCTTATTTAATTCCCTTGTGTTATGTGTTATCTACAAACCTTGCTTTTAATTCTCCTACTTTCTCATGTTTTAAATCATTTTTTGGAAGGCTTGATTCTTTATTCAGAAAGCAATGTATACTTAATTATTTCCATAATAGTTATTTTAAAATTATTTTATTATGCTCACGACATGAGACAATTTGCATTTTGCTTGTTATAGTACATATTTCTCACTTATCACTTCTTTTTCCTAAAGTATATTATAATTAAGAGTGTTTTGTTGTGCTTTGGGCATATTAGAATTTTTAACTTACAGAATGTTTAATGAATGCAGGGAGTGGCTTAGAAAAACAGAAGGAGCAATCAATTGGGATTGATTTCAAAACTACAGAGAACTCAAGATCCAAGCAATGTCAGCTAGAACATAGTTTGGCTTTGTTACTCATTCTGCATATTTCACAATTTTCTCAGAGCAATGTTTGCATAATTACTTTCCAAAGTGTATTTCCTTAATCTCATACTTTCCTTCAAAATATTTTTCTATCAAAGAGGCTCCTATAAAAGTCTTTTTGAAATTGCTGTAGGAATGTTAACCATATTTTAATACTATTTAGATAGCTCACTCAGGCATTGAAGTAACTTCCCCCCACTTTTCACACAATGTGGTAAGATTATCTCTTTTTAAATTTATTCATTTTTCTACTTTACCAAGATTAAATCAAAGCTGTTAGGAACTAACAGAACTCCAGCACGTGGAAATGGTCTGGTATGGGTAATCTAGGGACATTCTGTGGAAATACAGGAGAAATTACAACTCAACTGTAAGGGACAGGAGAATTAGGGTCACTGGCAGCTGTATATACTTCTTCTAAAATAAACATTGGTATTTTCAGTTTCCTAATGTATTTTTTAAATTCTCTGTTATGTGATTTACAGAAGGAAAATTTCATTGCAGAAACAACTGTGTATTTAACAGGAGATTGTCACCCAGAGATTTCTTGTGTAGCAGGTAGTATTGGTATTGAGATTTTGATTTGCTTCTGCTATGCATTAGTATGTTTTCTTTCTCAAAAATGTATGCAGAAGTTTATTTTTTATTGTGAGGAGTTGCAAAGTTGCAAACTTAATTTACCTACGGCGTTTAGAGGTGGGACCTTAAGAGTGGATCATGGTTAGGGGTTAGGCAGTGCCGTCAACAAGGAGCTCCGAGACTGAGTCCTCTGACTTTACCAGCAGAGTAAGGAAAGCAGGAAGTGGGGCACACATTTCCCAAGGCTCTTAGCACCACGCCCTGCAGTTCATTGCTACTTTGCCTGAAGGACGATGTCCCAGTGACCTCCTTTGACTTTGGGCGGAAAGATGATCCAAACTAAACCTCTGACCTCAGAGCTTATCCAGCTGGTGGTATTATGTTATTAGAAGCAGAAACAATGAAATACTGAATTTGATCACTTCCACATTTAGAATCTTATGCTGGTGATGGAAAGGATTATACATACCCAGAAGTTTTATTGCCGTCTGACAGGAGAAATGCACTATTTTCAATTTGCTGTTCTTAAGGCAAACCAGGAATTTAAGTGTTTCTTTGAACAGTAAATGCCGATTGCCCCCTGGTTAACTGTGGCTGTGAGGTGGCTGAGTGGAGACCTAGGGACATTTACATACATACACTCAGAAAAGACACCAAAGTTACAGTGCATGAGAAATGCGAGGTTCATTTCCCTCTACCTTATGTCAGTTCTGAATTTAGCAAATAATTTTATTTTATAAGAAGATAATCTTGCAAACCTCAGAGATTTAAAAATCTTGCATTACACAGACATAGTATATTTTCTAAGATCCAATTTTGTACCACTGTTAGACTTCAGCAATTATGCAGAAGTGACTGAGATATGTAACTGAGAAAGTTGAGCAAGCAATACAAAAAGTGAATCAAAGCAATATAAGATTATTTGCATCATGAGTAATACTACACTTCCCATAGCTAAGAATTATAAAATGAATTTGTTGTATAATATCCATTATATATACTTATACTCACAATAGTTAAAGCTGCATTAACATATGGTTTGTACTACACAAATGATTGTGTTAAAGTCTCCTTTATGTTTTGATTAGTAACTAAAATATGGTACTTAACGCAATGATTATATGTTTTCAGCTTTATAGTCTGTACCCCATATTTTGTATATCACTTCTTAGATCAAAAACTCAGTGTTCTTAAAGCAGCTTTAAGACTAAGACATGTTTTGATGGAATGTCATAGAAAATGTTTCAAATAAAAAAGATGAATGCTACTTACAGTTTTGCACATGTTATAAATATTACTATGTGAAGTATATTATACAAATTCACAGTATTCAGGGAGCCATGATAGGTCACATAAAGATTGCTAGATCCATTAAGCCCAAAGAACACAGTGTGATGAATGTAAGTAAGTGCGTACCATGAGACACTATAATCAAATTGTCAACCATCAAAGACATTGAGAAAATTCTAAAACAGCAAGAGAAAAGTCGCTCCGAATAGGCAACGGAGATTCTGTAAGACTATGAACGAATTTCTCAGTAGAAACATTAAAGAAGATGGGATAGGTCTTATTATATCATCAATGGCATTCAGGAATCAAGCAATAAATGTATTGTGAACTTTTCTCATGACATTTAAGGCAAAGAGTCAAGGAAAGTCCTGAAACTCAGGGTTATCTCATCTTTACTGGACAGGCTACAGGTGACAGGAATATCCCTAAATATCTCTTTCCAGATTCCCAGTGAACCTTTTGTTATGGAATAAAGCAGTGCTTCCTTGTTATGTGATACCCTGGTTTCTTTGTAGCTTAACATACTTCACTCTTTTATCATTAAACTTTGGAATTTTTCCTGGCATGGAAAGTCAACATCATTCTGTGACTCTCAACATTCACAAAGCAGCAGTATATGAACTCCTCTTTCTTGGAGAATCAGTCTAAGAAGATATTCTCATACTCTATTCACAACTATATTTGTAAAATGTATTTCACAGACAATCACAATTTTTATTTTTACTGAAGAATTTATATTCTCATATTTCACAAGTGTGTAAGAGTATGGGCATCAGTGTTGTAGCTCTGTCTAGGCCTCTGGCACCATTCTGTATCCATTTGAAGTCTAGTAATTTTGTGATTTAATCAGTCAGATAGGCTGGATTACATCACTTCCTGTGTCCGTCATTTCCCATATGGCAGTGGACTACAAAAGTCCTTGAAATCGTGCTTTGTCATGCAGAAGCCAAATGGTCATGGTGGACAGCAGAGCAGAACCTTGTTCACACACAGTCCTTTTCTCTGCTGGATCCTTTGACAGGAGGAGGCCACTCATAGTTATAATATAAATTGCTATTGAGGTTTTCAGATAATGCCAAATTCATCTTTAGTGACCTGCCTTTGTCACTGTAGACTAAATAAGATGCAGCATTTAGAATCCTAGGGGATATCAGACAATCACTTGTAGCAAAATAATTCCACAGCATGCAGAATACCATTAAGACGTCATGGTAAAAGCGAGGTGTGATGAAGAGCTCAGGCAGTGGAGCTTTGTGTTTGCTTCATTTTGCTTATCTCATCTCTCCTGCACTGTATGCAGGGTTTGAATTTTGCCTTTGAGTGATTTTTCTTCATCTTGATAAATTAAAAGTTTTTTTTTTTTTTAAAGAATTCATCCAGGGACATATCTTGGCATTACACCAGACCTTGACAGCTCTCAATCAGGCAAAGTAACACATTGTCTTTAAGGTGTTAATGTCATTCTCTTGAGTGAAAATGCTAGACACACAAGGTGAGCTGGAAGACACGTATTTGGCAGGCTCTGAATACAAGTATCATGCAAATACAGGAGGCTACTACATTGTACAGTTTGGGGGATTTTGTGGCTAAATTTGTTGTAAAGCCTTGAAGATGAAACATACAGAGCTGAACTGCATGTTCCCTAATACTAACACAGACACAACACAGTGGACTTCTTTGGATCATGAAAACAAGTGTTTTCCCATTTGGCCACTCAGCTCTCCTGTTTTCATCTGTTCCTGGAATATGCCTGGACCTGTAACTTTCACATAAGCCTCTGATCAAAAGTGGGTGTCATTCAGATGCATCAAGTAGACAGAAGTTCTGTTAAGTCTTTGTGAATATCCAAGGCATTAAAGTGTCTATGGAATATTTTAAGAACTTTAGGAAATCACAAAAGAATAATCAAAGCCAAGACTTCTTAGTTTGGGGAACAGAGACATTTGTACTCAAAAATAGAAAGGACTTCTTTTTAAAAAGAGCTTTTGTTACCACTTTTTGAAGAAAAGTGAAACGTTGGCTACAGTTTTCAGGAAATTCAGAAGAAATGATCTGCCTTTCACAAACTGACGTCACCTGATGAGAGGCTATTAGATCACGTGTGCCTGGTAGCATTCTAGTATTAATTTGTGGAGTCACACGAAAGGACCAAATAGACTTGGAAAGTTCAACTGACTTTCAAGAACAAATTTCTCACCTTCCAACCTATCTTTACAATCATTCTGCTGTCTCTGCTTCATGCAACCTACATCTATGACCCCAGGTAAAGTTTTTAATCTTATTCTGTAACAATTAATAGACAGAAAGAATCGAAAGTCTGGCATAGAATCAGAAGCTTGCTCATTGTGTTCCATACGACTGCAGGGAAGGAAAATTTCACAGTAGGTAGAATTCATCTCTTCATATTATGTTCTTACTTTACTTAACAGGAGAAATAACTAGAAGGATTCATCTCTGCTATTTTACAACAAGGTGTAAACGTTTGTTCTGAAATGTTTAAAGTATATTGTCCTATTAAAGGTTCATTTGGGAAGTCCAAGCACTTTATAATCAGGAAAATAAATATATAGCAATAAAAAACCCATTCACCATTAACCAAAGCCCTTTCCAATAGTTTTAGGAAGTGGAGACAGTGGCAATGTTGCTGTTTATGCATTCAAATATGCATTAAATATGGAATATATTAGTATGAATATATATATATTCTTCATTTGTCAAGGCTGACTTGGCCCATATTCTACCTAGGACTAATTTTGCTAGCCATTAGCCACCTGCTGTTTAAAAACATGAATAAGTAGGACCAGGAAAACAATACAGATTTTTGGTACCAACTGATTTAAGAAAAGCAAAGTACACAATACTAATGGTAAAGTTTCTTTTTCTTCTGTTGGAGTGGGGGTCCAGCTGTCTGCTTTGCAAGGGTCCAGCAGAGGCACATGCTGAGATGTTCCAGAAGTCCTGGGACCTTTGCAAGGCTGGTCTTAAGGAGACCTGCATCTGGAGAGCCCTGCAGGACCTCAGCCCTGGGTCCCTCTGCTTCCTAGGTGCTGGGTGAGCTCTGCTCTGCTGGCCTGAGCCCTAGGTGAGTTGGTCACAGCCTACAAGCCCAAACTGGGAGCTAAAAGACCCTTTTCCAAGTTTATTACCTGGGTGCTCCTTAGCGAGGCGAAGCTGACGGCCACCCCCAGGCACTGCTCTGCCTTCCACACAGAGCTGGCTTCTGGAGGTCTGTGATGCAGTGTGGACAAGGACTTCACTTTACTTCACACAGAATTTTATCCCTGGGGAACTGATAACTTCGATTTGAACTTCAAAATTTAGTAGATGCAAGACATTTTGCCAGCTTTCAATGGAGGTTTTAATTTCCTGATATTCTCTTTGGACCTGTTTCATGTATTCTAGATTTTGTTTATATTCTTCATCAAAGGCTTCTTTCCTTTCTCTGGGTTCCTCCATTCTTCCATCTGTGTCTTCTTGAGGAGTGTCCAGCATTTCTTTTATTAATCTTATATCTTGCTTCATCTGAGTTAAAATTTCAGATTTAAATTTGTTGATGAGGTCACAGAAGTGTTTCTTTATTTCCATTGAGGCCGTGTCTGATACTGCTTGCTTGCTGCCCTCGATCTCCTCTGTATTTACCTCTCCTGGACTTATTTTCCCTGGGTCAGTGGTTGGAGACTTTTTGTTATTTCTTTGTCTTGTCATGTTTCTGGTTTCTTTCAGACAGGTGAATGGTGGAGGTCTCAGGACCTTTTTGTATGACAGAAACTAAAGACAGACTTTCAAAACTTGAAGATAGATTTGTAATGTATGATCGTGAAAGGAAGGATCTCTTAAAAATAACAAGGAACCAGGAAGTAATGATACAAAGGCTAGAAGATGACAAGAGGATTTATAACTTAAGAATAAAAAATGTGAATGAAGAATCATGGATAAATGCAAATGCAATAAAAAGGCTATTCACAGAAATGATAAAGGAAAACTTCCCAACATAGGAACCAGAAGTGATATTCATATACATGAGGCATACAGAACTCCAGCCAGCTACAACCAAAACACATCTACACCCAGACATATAATAATCAGGATCCCAGAAATCCATCACAAGAACAGAATATTAAAAGTGGTCAGAGAAAAGAAACAGATCATCTATAAAGGAAAACTCATCAAAATCACAACGGACTTCTTGATGCAAACTATCAAATCAAGAAGTGCTTGGAGTGAAGTATTCCAAGCCCTGAAAGAAAATAATCTCCAAACCAGATTGATGTACCCTGCAAAACTGTCTCTCAAAATTAACGGAAAGACAAGATATTTCCATGACAAAGAGGAACTGGGGGAGTTCATGACCACCAATCCAATCCTGCAAAGAATACTGAAGGACATTTTAGAGAAGAAAATCACCAGGATTCCAGGAACAATGGCAGAAAGGCCTCAATGAAAGAGGCAGACAGTGGAATGAAGGAGAAAAGTAAACACAATGACAGAAAAATAGCATAGCAGAGATGAGGCAGAGAAAATTGGCTATATTGCTGTTTTGTCTTGACTGATTTTATTTGAATCTGGTATGCTTGATAGTATCAAGTCTGAGAGTAGAGGCAACCACTCTGAAGATGACAAGATTCAATAGGATACCCATTCTGGTTTGATTATTAACTGCCTTTGAAGTCCTATAATGTCTCCAATGTTTGGTTTTTATTAATAGTGCTATGTACTGCTGTGTTTAATTATACTATGCCTGATGATAAAGACAATTTTATTGAAAATAACAAGAGATATCATAGTAACCACTGTAGATCACCTACTATTGTGGTTTTATATGTCCTTTTCATCTCGTGTTTTTCTAGGAGTTTATTTTCTTGACTTGTTTTGATTTGTTTTTCTCTCTAATACAGAAAGGATAGGTATACATGTAGAGATTTATACATGTGTAGAACTTCTAAACAGTTTACAAGAACTGATTATAGTTATAGTAAAAAAAAAGAGAGGAAAAGAAAGTATTCTAAGGGTATAACTGCATGTATGTTTAAGTGTGTAAGATTGATAACCATATTACTAAGTTTTTGTTGGATAGATGAACAGAGCTGATTGCAGCCTCACTGTTTAAATGTGCACTTTATATGCTCTACTTTTGTAACTCGAACAACTACTTCTAAAAGGAAAATATGTAATTGTCAACTAGTGATTTCTTACTGTTTTTTTGAAATTATGTATAATTTCTACCTCTTTCTGTTTCATTTTTTTCTTTAAATAAAAAAAATTTAATAGACTCTTCATTTGCTTCTTTTTGCTTCCACAGGGAAACAGCTGTTGCCGCTATAATTTGAGCTCAGTTTCTTCTCAGCAACCGGTCGGTTCCTGAGTTCCTGAGGATGGGGCAAAGGTGCAGGAGGACGGTGGTGCCCAGCTTGGACCTGAGCTCACTGCCTATTCTGAAAACTGCAGAATGCTTCTTGATTTCTGTCATTTGGGCTCCTGTGTGTTTTAGGAAAGTTTCATCTTACACACCTTCCAGGTTCTAAACAGTGTTGTTTAATTCCATCAACCCTGTGCAAGCTCTTCCAGTCTTTAATGGGTTGTCCCAGATGTGTAAGGATTCCAGATAAGCCTGCTGCTACTCTTTCCATCCTGAGGAAGTACTAGGTGTGCTTAGTATCTCTGGGATGCTTTACAGTGGAAAGCAATTAAGCAGCAATCCAATTTTCCCAATTGCATTCTTGTAAAATGAATATTTAATTCTAAAAAAAAGTCTCATTAGTTTATCTAACAGACATTTAAGCACATTTGACTTGGAAGGTTCTAGATTCTAAGACTCCCTTCACAGATGAGAGAGATATGCACTTCTGTGTGCTGTGAAAAGGATACATTTTCAAAAGTGAAGGGGAGAATAAGGTAAGATTGACATGCAATGCAGTTACGGTGGTGCTCTGGCTTGAACTATCTCCTATGTTTTTTCTAGTGTGAGTCTGAGCCTTTAAGGGAGGGCAGAAGGATGTGACAGAGATTTCCTCAATGCATTTTCAGCTGATGACGTGAATGCAATTTGGGTTCCACATGAGATGCAACCACATGAAACTTGAAATTTGAAATGAGATCAAGGAGATAAGGACCACAGATTTCATCAGTGTGGACTGCAGCAAGTGTAGCACTCTTCTGGGAGGGACATCTTTCTGAGGCTGCCTGAGTTAGCAGGACAGGTTCTGGGGTAGCAGAAAACGTGTCCTGGTGCAGGCCCAGCTGGGCCACTGAGCCTCCTCACCTTGCATAAGGTGTTTCTGGTCAGAGAACAATGGTGGTGCTTAGGAACAGTAAAGCTGCTAAGTTAACAGTTCAGAAAGGAGGCAGTTCTGACATTAATGTACTGATTAAAAAGGCCTCAATTTGACCAGCAGCTTCTGATCATCTCTGGACAAGCAGCTCCTTGGCAGCCTGGCCTTGCAGTATGGACTGGAGAGAAACTCCTGGAACATGTCCTCACGATTCTGTGAGCTTGGACGGGCCATAGTAAATCCATTTCTGCTTGAGTCATGGAGCAAAGGATCAGCACTTTTTTTTTTTTAATAACTAAGGCTCTGAGCACTTTGTGTCAGAGCCTTAGTCATAAAACACTCTCAAGAGTGTATACAAAACTCAGAAAAGGATAGTTTTTAAAGTTCGCCTTTATAATTAATCAAGTACTTGTGCTAAATAGTAAGTGACCTTGGTAACAGGCATTTTGGTTTTCTCATTTCCAACGAGTTTTGCTTCCTTGCTGTAACTGCTCATCTGTTATTTTGCAATCTAGAGTGAAGGTAACCATAAACTGAACACTCAGCCACAACACCTCTGTGGAAACCTTCTTCTGAATAACATTATCATTTTTCTAATTGGCACCATTTGATTCCCATTATGCTACACTGATCTCAATTCACACTAAAATCAGCAGATTCTCCTGATTGACCTTTTTCTTCTACTTAAAAATATTTCTACACTTTTTGACTGCATTATTTTTTTTTGAAAATTTGCATTTTTAGTATTTTAATATTTTTGTCCTTGCAAATTCTAATGCTAGTCATATATTTTGATATAGGTTTTCTTTACTTTTATAAGGTGAAGTATGTAAAGAGTTTAAGATATTTTCTAAATTCCTTCATTTAGAAAACTTTCATGTGCTTATTTCTTTTCAATGCGTTATGCATATAACTTTTCAGAATACTGAAATAACTTTTTAAAGAAACTAAATCATTTTCAACATTTTTATTGAGGCTTTTAAAGTAGAATAAAACAAACTTGTAAGCATGTAACTCTTTTAGTTATAAACATTCTGGAAGGAAAAAGAAAACAGGTGGAAGTGGAAACTCTTAGTGATGGTCTCTTTCACACAGGCACAGCATGAAGAAAGTAAGCAAAGTGACAAGATTGACAGTATGCTCAACAGTCCACAAAGGAAACCTCCGCATCCAGACTTGAAGAAAAATCACACAATTGTGCCAAAACTCACAGGAAGGAGGAACAAACTTACTAATGGAAACAATGCCTGTGGAAGAGTTAGAGGAAATTTCTCAGAGGATTAAGATTTTACTCTTAAATTGTCGTGATATAAAAATTATAATGATACTATTATTATAGTAACACATAAATTTTCTAATTTTTTTTTTTACCAAAAGACTAGTGGAAGGGAATTATGTAGGAAAGTTGAAAGTTGAAGGAATAATGTGGATAAGAACGGGGACTATAGGCACATTAAACACAAAAATATAAAAATGAAGGATCAATGTAAAGAAAACTACATACTGGCAAAGCACCACATAGAAATACCAATATTGTATTGAGGAAGTAGAGAAAACATTTAACATGACGAACCATATCAAAGTTTTGCCTTCACTTGAAAATATACATGTATCAATAAATTTCCCTGCTCAGTATGAGTACAAAGAACTCAAACATAGACATTAATCTTAACCTAGTCACCAAGGAATTATACAATATGTAAATACTTACTCAGCAGGCAGAAGTTTGATGGAAATAAATATATACATATGTCATTTTAAAAAAAACAAGAAAAATAACATACAGAATGGGAAAATAAAACTGTCTATAGACACAGAAGTAAAATAATACTGCCTGTGGTGCATGTGACTGCCTCAAAGACATGTATTACACAGAAGCTTTTTGGTTCACTAAATATAAGTCATTAGTTTGATATTTTTGAGATGTTTCAGAGCATGGAGAAGTTATGAAAATGATATCTAGAAAACATGGGTGCAGAAACTAGAAATATTTTTGCCTGAGCTTGGAAACACAGAAGGAGGGGTCTGGGTGAGATTTTGCTCTGCCCTGGCAGGGCCCTGTCCCCAGGCTGACAGGGCTATCTTCCGAGCCTGGGCCTGGCCATCGCCTGGTCATCTGTCACCCACAATTTTCACTCACCAGACCCCGGGCCCAGGCAACGCCCGCCCGGCACTGAGGCCCGTGCATTCCACTTTCCTGGGCTCCCGGCCGCGCGCAGGCCTTCCCTCTGGACAATGGGGTGGAGTCACTGGGAGCGCACGCGTGGGAGGACCTGGGGAGGTTGTGCTGTCCTGCTCTGCGCCCTTGGGTGTGCGTTTACCTCCCCAGCCTCACGGAGCGCGCTGGCATGTGAGCGTCTGTGTGTTGTTACCCACGCGTGACTCACGCAGGTGTCGCTATATAGTCCTACTGCGTGCACTGTAGAGAAGAAATATTTATCAGGATAAGTAAAAATGCTTTAACGTGCTCAGTAAGATCTGTACTGTGGATGCTAAATACATATAGGAACATATATACTAAATGCATACTAAAATATACATAGAAAATGTATTTTTCTTAGGCCATGGATATGAAGTTTATGAATATATAGTTCTACTTAACTATATGTGGCCTCAACCTTATACATAACTATATATACAATCAATGTATAAGTTATTAAACTATATGTAACATAATGTGTATATCTATAACATAAATATATATAAACTATACTGTTTTTATGTATATATTTCTGAGGCCATGTATAGTCTTACACACATATTCTATTATATATGGCTTCAATGTTTTATATATAGTTATATATGTATTATATATAACATATGCTTATAAATTATACTTTATATTTTTTATTATATACAGTAAAAATAAATGTGTAAGTTTTATAGTATGTGGAGTAAGACATATAATACGTGCTACAGTATGAACCAGCCTCTCCCTCTGGAGCTTCCTTTCCTTCTCTCCAAAAGGAAGCAGAAATCTGGTTTTCGGCCAGGGTTTCTGTGGTTAAACCTAGAGGCTGTGAGGACACCCAGCCTTCCTTAGGGGGAAGCTGGCCTCACTCTGAAATCGGAGAACGAATAACCACAAGGAATTGTTCTGTAGAGAAGCTGCTTTGGATGGTCTCAGGGTTTGCCCAGGAAACCCTCTGGTGAAGCAGTGTTACTGATCAGCGATTTAACCCGGGCTGTGGATGTGAAGGAGAGTGTCTCCTAACCTCGCACCTCTGCGATGTCAGGACGGCACAGCGAGGAGAAGAGATCTAAAGCCATGAGATCAAGCTGCACTGAAGTCAGGTTCCTGACCATGCCCGAAGTGCTGAGCCACAGGAGAATTCACATCCCTGTGAAACGGCGGCTTCCTATACCACCATCTGCTCTCTCAAGACAGCAAGGAACAGAGTGTGTTTGGGATCTGGGAGCCCTCAGGGAAGATCCACAGAACAGTGCTTACCATCCTCCTGCAGATTCCCTAGGCTAGGGCTCCACATCACTGGGTTCCACTAAAATACACCTGCTATCACCACTGAAAAAGTGGCTTATTAGGTATATACTGCAAATACCTTCAATAGCTTGTATGGCGCTCTTCTTTCCTGGGGTTAGAGCAGGCAGGAATAACCTAAGTGTGAGCAAGTGGAGTTAAAGGGGAGTCATCTTCGATTAAAAATTCAGCATTCCATCAGGGACTGGCCCTAAGACCTTACTTAGCACACTTCTGTGGTCATACATGAACCTGTCCCCACAGTGATGCCAGGTGGGAGCCAAAGGGCATCAGTGTAAATGTCCTGGAGTAGGGGAGGCAGAGTGGACATGCCATGCCAGAGGCTGAGAAGCATCCCTTTCTAATGCAGGCTAGTGCTCCATGGCCTCTGTCTGTTTCTAGCTGTATTCGTCTCCCCGCAGACACGAGGCCCTGCCTGTCTGGGCGGGTGGATTAAGGCTGCTGAGAACGCAGTGTTACCACTCCGCAAGAGTAACTCGCTTCCTTCGCATGTATGCCCAGGGTGGGGCTCTTGATGACAGGGTCATTGTTTTTTTAATTTTTGAAGAATCTCCATACCATTTTCCAAATTGGCTATGGTAAGTTAGTCCCTCAGCACTGCTAAGGGACTGCCTTTTGCCCAAATCCTCACCAACGTTTTTTGCCTTTGGCTTTTTAAACCCTCAAGCCATGCACGTGTGAGGAGATGTCTCCCCGTTGCTCTGAAATGTTTCCTGGGTGATCAGTGATGCTGAGCATCCCTCGGATCCCCATTGGCCCCTGCATAGACGTCCGTGCAGGACTCTTGTTAATTTCTGACTCAGTTGTTTTCTTGTTTTACTACTGAGTTGCATGAATTCTTTCTGTAGTTTGTATAACTACTCCTTATTAGACATGTTATAAGCAAATATTTTCTTGCACACTGGGAATTGCCCTTCCATTTTGCTGACAGTTTTCTTTGCTGGGCAGAATTGTTTTAGTTTGATATAGTTGCATTATTTATTTTTCCTTTATTTTCCTATTCTTTGGGTGTCATATAAAGATATCATTTTAAGACTCATTTTCATTACATTTTCCCTATTTTGTATTTTTATTTTGTGAGAACTTCCTAGTCACATGGATAAATCTGAGAAACATTATGTTAAGTAAAATAAGACAAACACAAAAATTCAATACTGCATGCTATCACTTGTTAGTGAAATCTAAAATATTTTAACTTATAGAAGCAGAGAGTAGAAAAGGAGTTACCAGGTACACAGCCTAGAAGAAGCAGAAGATAGAAGGCAGAGGCTCTAAACTCCCAGCTCTGAGATGAACAAATTCTAAAAGTCTTCACACACAGCTTGGTGACTGCATTGAACAATATTTGAAATGTAATAAGACACTAGTGTATTTTAAACATTCTCACCACTAAAAAACTACACTGTGTGATAGACAAGTTAGTCAGCTTAACTGTGGTACATAGCTCACAAGTATGGGTATGTGAAAACGTCACATTTTATTTCTTAAAGATACACAATTTTCCTTTGTTATTTATACTGCAATGAATCTGAAGCAAAGAGAACTGAGAAGTTTCCATTGATTGTCTTGTAGTCTCTTGGAGGGTTCAGGGCCATTCCCCTACAGAAAGCACTAAGGAATGCACTGGGATCTCCATGGGTGTTGCCGTGAAGAAGCTTTCCCTGCATTCCACCAGGATGTGGGACTCCTGGTGGCAGGGATCCAGTCCTGACATTTTTTTTTACCTTCAGGTATATGGTTTTACTTCCAAACACACAAGAGCCACAGCCCAGCAGTGTGCATTGCCCTTGTGATGGAAGGAGGCCTTAGGGGTTCATTGTGTCTCCAGAGGATGCCAGGCTGAAAGCTAGCAGGGAGGCTCTTTATTCAAAGTGAAACTCAGGGTCTCTTGGACCTGTGTGTAGCACCACAATGGAAATGATGGCTCCTCACCCAGACTTTACCAGCAGAGCTCAGTGAGCAAAATAAAGACAGAATTATTTTGAGAAAAGATGTTGCTGTGTTCTATAAATATTTATAGAATTTTTCCTCTGGTTTTTCCAAAAAGAAGCTCCTGGCAGTTTTCTTAGACAATTGTGCATTTAGTGAAAGGGAATACCTGTCATCTCCCAATACTGGAGATGGGACATCTCAGCTGGCTGCTAGCAGGTGAACCCAGGAGCTGTAAGAAGTACAGAAAATCTTCAGCTGTAAACTAAGTACCTAACATGGGAACAGAGGAGGCATCAAATAATGGATCGATTTTATTCTCAAAATATTTGTGTCCATGGAGCCTTGGGATTTAGAAATCATATGAATGACACCATGCATGGCTTCCTGATTGTGAAAGGTGAGGTGTGAGAGATGAGAAGGAAAGCAAACCCCAACACCACCACTGCCCCTGCCCTCTGCATGCACGTAAGGCCAAGTCGTTTGAAGAACTTGACTGATAAAAGTAGAGTCAGGGCGGAAATCTGCAAGTCTAGCAAAGAGAGACACATTCAATAGCAAAGTGTCTGCTTTGGCTACGTCCTGAATGAAGAATATTTTTTCCAAAACACATCTGTAAATGCAAACCTGTACCCATTCCGATGTGCAGTTTGAGATTATCTCTTGGCAAAACCCATCACAGTCAAAGCAAGAACAAACATTAAGTTAATATAGTTCCAGTGGGAGCTGTTCAGGGTGTTTAGCAAAGATAAAAACCAGCATCTGTGAAGTGAAAACCCTCAGCACAGCCTCAAGAAAACCATAGACACAGGCTGCTATCAATTCACGTGTAAGCTGTGAAGTCGGGGAGGTGGGCTGAGAGCGGGGACAGCACACACAGCGCTTCCCACATCACAGACGTGAAGACTCCAGAAGGCAAAAGCAAACAGAGAAGAAGTCACCAAGGTGAGCATCCCATGAAGAGGGTAAAGAACGAAGAGTCATCCCCACAAATGAAAAAGACACACACTCCCTTCACATCCATGGTCTTTGCTCTTCACTGTCTCATGGACAGCTGCCCGTGACCTACATAAACCCTGCTTCAGCTCACTGGGAAGGAAGGTTTGTGCTAATATCGACTGGAGAATTTTTATGCCCATATCTTGCTCTCTGAGTAACTAATTTAAAGATAACAATACATAATGTATTAACTACTGTTTTCTCCTAATTATTTGTTATGAAATTTTGTTTTACTTCTTTTTCATAAAATAAAATTTAAGAAACCTTTTTTTAAGTCTGAACCATTAGAATCATTTCTTAAAATGCAAACTGAACAAGTCCTTGATACGTTAGTGATTCTTTAAAAAAATGATTGCATTATTTAGCCAATAGTAAAATAAAACAATTTATATTATATAAATAAAACAGTATAATTTATTTACACATATAAAGATATTTACAACTTATTATATCTTTCAATGATGTAAAATTAAACTATCATAGTCTTCCCCATAGCAAATAATTCTAAAAACATCTTGAGATTTTACGTAGTTTCAAAAGCTTACATTTTTTGCTATTGTTTAACCATAAACCTAAATGATTTTTAGTAATTAATATCCTATTATATAGCTGTGATTTACATAGTCAATTCTAGTATCATTCCTCAGACACAGCTGTGCTATTTATAGCTGCTTGTTTTTCTAGTGGGAGTTTAAAAATGTGCACACAGAAGAATATAAACTATTATATCTAAATACAGGAATAATAGCCCATTGTGATAGCTCCTTGTATTACATTTCAGATTTAGGCAATATGTATTAACTTATCTCCAGAATTCTCTTTATTGGTAATTTTACAGAAGAGTTGCTTAAATTTAACTATTTTGTCATTTTATTTTAGTGATTGAGATACAGCATACTTGATGCAATATGCCCAATTTTTACATAAACTTTTCTCTATAGTAATCACATTATCTTTTTCCTTTCCATTACAAATCAAATTTGAAAGTATAATACAAGTTTTTTTTTATGTTCAATAAAGCTATATTAAAGAAGCAAGAAGAAGAAAATCTGTAAACTTCTGACTCACATGTAGATAGGACCTAAGCAATTATTTTTAAATGGCTGATTCATATTCAGAACATTTTCCCAGGTCTGAGCTCAAAATAAAGTTGATATACACAATCACCATACTACAAGATGGAGCCTGGGTAATGTATTTATAGATGGACTCAAACTTAGTGTCAAGATTTGTAAAATGTAGCTATTTGAATAAAATAGAAATGTTTGCATAATGTAGTGAAACATTTTAAAATTTATCCTGAGCATTGTTTTCTGAGGCAAAGCAGTTTGAAGATAAACATTGTCTTACTCTGGTGTTTGATCCCATAGCAAATACCCAAGACAGCAGGTTTGTAAAGAATAATGATTACATGGCTCACGGTTCTGATGCCCGCATCTGCTCAGCACCTTGCATCTTACCTTACAAATGACAGATCCCATGGCAGTGGGCTCTGCTTGGTCCCATCGGAAGGGGCCATCCGATACCTCCCGTCATCTCAGGTGCCCCACATTTGGGGGAAACTAATTTTCCAACACCTACACTTGAGGGCCCATTCACACCATAGCAATTGTGTAGGCAGAGACTGAGTAAAATGCTTAAATAATTAAGAAACCTTAGAGACTGATGGCTCTTTTTTGATATCAGGTTTAATTTCACATAAGAATTTTAATTTATATGAGAAATATGTTAAGTGTAGTTTATGATTTACATATCTGTTGGATTAGAAGAGCAATAAAGTGAGTTACAAATAATGTATTTTCCTAAAGAAACAGAAGAAAAAGAGTTGGGGAAAGTGGTGAGCAAACTGAAAAGAAAAAGTGACATATCTGTACACATATTGACAATTAGCATAGAAATAAGTTATTTCTTTCAGGCATAAAATTGTAAAGGAAAATGTTCTAACATTACTCATAACTTTCCCTCCGATCTGATTTATTAAGGAAAGGTGACAATTTTTAAAATGGGATATTCCAATTTAAAGTGATTTACTTTCCTCATGTTTTTGACTCGTTTTCAGAGATAACTGTTTTCAAGGTCACTTTATGACTAGTGGCATGACCTGAGCCCAGTGCCTTCCGTTGGTCTCAGGGTCCAGGGCGCCGGGAGGGCCTACCCCTGAAACCTCCGAGGAACGGTCTCATTCACCGCCTGATGGCTTTGCCTGTAATGTGTTTTTCTTCTTCTTTTAGATCATATTTGCCTTCAGTCCTTCCATTTTTCAATTTACTCTTCTTTGTAATAAAACTGTACTTCTGAGTAATTTTTGTTGTCATGGAGGCTGGTTGAATTGTTAATGTGCTCATTCTGACTACTGAAAATACTCTAATTCATATAATGATGATAACTTTCAACTGTGTAGGACCATGAGTTTCAATGCTTTTTATTGTATCTTGAAAAGTGTTGATTTATTGTTTCTATTCGCCAGTGTTATTGATGAAAACAGTGTTAGTCTGATTGACTTCATTTTTTTGTTCAATTGCCTTTTGCCTCTTTTTGTTCTTTTAGAAGTCTCCCCTTATGTCTTTCTCTCTCTCTCTCTCTCTCTCTCTCTCTCTCTCTCTCTCTCTCTCTCCATAATATGTCATACTGTGAATTCGTGGTCAGCAGACAGTGTATTCCATAAATCTAAATATCTGTACCCTGGCCAGCTTGCACAGAATATCTTATTAAAGTCCTTCATCAAATCTAAAGTGTTGTTGGCTCTAAATTAGGCCATATTTTATGTACTGTGATGAAGAGGAAATTATCAGCAAATAAACTACTGCATGCCTGTGATTCTACAATCCCAACCTCAGAGACAACTAAGATCCACACCAAAAAGTGGGTTGTATTATCAATAAAAGTTGTATTACCTCTTCAGTTTTTCCCTTTATGTCATTAATTATGTAGATAGAAGTCTCTAATCCTTTTCTACAGCTTCTATCCTTTTTCATTATACTGTTCTACTGTAATACTCTGAACCACCTGCGCCGTCATCTTGTTCTGTATGCACCGCCATTTTAGATTTAAGTCCTTGTTAATAAGCCTCAGCTGTTTCTCACAGAAGTTTCCTTTTCCCCGAAATGCCGCCCTAAATGACCAACCAGCCCACTCCCCGTGTTCTTATCAGCCTACCCACCAATCGGCTGCGTTGCTCCTCTATAAAAGTAAACTCCCTTAGTTGTGAGGCGCGCAGTCTCGAGGTCCATCAACAGAGACTGCGTTGCCAGACTTGGCAATAAAACTCCTTCACTCTTGATTGATTGGCTTTTCATTTCTAAATCATCATTGCACCATTACACTACAATACTAGCTTTTCATTGTAACATTAGCTGCAGATTACATAGTGCTTTTTTGTTAAAACTTTATTAAATGCTTTATATGTTATCTTCATAAGAATTCCACTGCCTGCCATTCATGAAATAATTTTGGATATATTTAAGGTTTAAATATTAAGAATAAAAGTTTTAAAAAGAAAAAATATATATGAAAGACCACTGATTTATGTCAGGGACACTCCTTTACAGTGAACTGAGAAGCAGGAATAAAAAGAAATTGCAGCAGGAGAACAGGAACGGTGAGCAGCACAGGAAGGATGCACAGGATCAGGGCTGCACTCGGGAGGGAGAGTCAGCGCTGCAGCGAGCCGTCCCCTCGTCCCTGCTAGGATCCAAAGCAAAGGGAAGGAACACTGTGGAGAACGTGTATCCAAAGCAAAGGGAAGGAACACTGGAGAACGTGGAGGTTGGAACTGCAACACTGTTCATAAAAACACAGCAGTGTAGCTCCCGTGGGAGACCACGTGCAGGTCTTTGGGCAGCTGGGGACAGCACTGCTGTGAGGTCCGGGGATTGCGCGCTGACCACCTAAGAGGGCAGCAGCAGAGCCCGACGACAGCCACACTCCTGGGTTCAGGGCTGTGACTTTCAAAGTCCTCGGGATAGGAACTTGAGCCAAATGCCTCTGCTGGATAAATGGGTACGGAAAACTCCAGGTTGAAAGCCAGCAAATCAAATTGTCCATGTGTTCATAGGCGAATCTAAATATGCCACCCCAAAGCTATTAGAACTGATACATGAATTAAGTTACCTGATACAAAGTCAATATGCAAAACAATAGCATTTTATAATAATAGCATCAATAATAAAGATACTAAAAAGGCAACTGCAAAAGTAATCACAGTCATAATAGCTATAAACAATGGGTAGAATGTTTGGGGATAAATTTAACTAAGGAAGTGGAAAGTCTCTACTTGCACTTGCCAATTCAAACTGAAAAAATTAAAATAGATCACAAGACCAGAAAAAAAAAAAAAAAAAAAAGGAAAGCTGTCCTGTGTTCCTGGCCTGGGAGAGTCAGTACTGTTAGGTGAACATGCTACTCAAATAATCAGAGTCAGTACCCTCCCCCTAAGATATCAATGACAGTTTTCACGGACTGTCAAAGGCACTCCTCAAATTCACAAAGAACCATGAAAGATCGAGAACAGCCAAAGTGACACGGAACAAACCAGCAACAGCAAACGGCTGCCAGCATCAGTGCCTGGACAGTCGAGCGCATCAGGTACCACAGGCAGAGCGAGCACTGAGCAAAGCCTCACAGACTCGGGGAAAGCAGATGCCGATCCTCAGAGCATCAGAAAGAGCCAGACATTAATCTTCGTGCATAGAGCCTGCTGGTTTTGACAAAGGCACCAATAATTTACACTGGAGAAAGAACAATCTAAAAAATTAACTCTGGCTGAATATATAAATACAGAAAAATGGCCCCACATTCCTCTCACCATACAAACTCCAGCAACTCAAAATGATCAAAAACCTAAATTTAAAACTGAAACTACACAAATACTAAAAGACAAGATGGCAGATACCCTTAAAACATTGATGCCAAGAAAGGATTTTGGGATAAAATCCCCAAACAGGCATTACAGTGGAAGTAAAGAAGTAAGGTGTAATTGAACTGTGAAGCTTTTCCACCATGAAGGAAGCAATAGTGTGAGGAGAATCAGCAGAGCAAGAGAAAAAATTTGTAAAATGTTCATCTGACAGAATGTACAAGCAATTCTGCAACAAAAATTCCTAATTTTAACAGGGAGCAAATGACCTGAATGGCATATAAGAAATACAAATGACCAGTAAGAATATGAAAAATACCCGGACATGCAAATCCAGTCCATGAGATAATAAATTGTCCATCAGATGTCAGTTACAAAGAAAAAGACAAAAAGTAACAAATGATGGGAACAATGTATGGAAAGGAGAAGTATTATACCATGTTGGTAATAATTACATCAATATGGCCATTATAGAAATCAACATGGAAATCTCTTGAAAAACTAATATTAGAACCACCATGTGATCCACCAATGCCACTAGTGGCTATTTATCCAAATTAAAAGAAATTATTACTTCAAAGAAACACTGCACTCCCACATCACAACAGCAGAGACATAGAGGAGACCCAGGTGGCCCTCGGTGTATGAATAGAACACAAAATGTGACACAGATGTGGACACACACAGGTGCACACCTGGAACACTACTGCTGTTTAATAGCGTTGTTATTACACTGGTTGAGATCGCAGTGTCTGCAGCAAAGCGGGTGGAACTGGGGTCACCGAGTGGAGTGAGAGGCCAGGCAGGTCCCACCGTTCTTCCTGCAAGGCCACCTCTGCCAGGAGGGCAGTGGTCGCCAGAGAAGAGGCTGCTGACAGTCAGAAGTGACCCCAAAACACGATCAACTCAGAGGAAGTTCTAGTTTCTCTGCAGCATAAGTCAGGTAATTACTGGTTTAAAAATCTGGATGTTTTTCAAAATACCTAAAAAGGATGAGCCCAGAGTCCTGCACATAGAAGTGATGAATGTTTGCACCGAGGGAGATGCGTATCCCTCGTTCTCATAATCACATATTATTATGTATGTCAAATCATCACACTCTACGCTGTACCTATGTGCAAATGTGATCCCCACTTAAAAACTACGGAGCGTGTAAAGAACATTGTTCAACCTTTAAAAGTGAGCAATTCCATCATTGGGAACAGGACGGACAAGGTTGGGGGCCTTCTGTCAAGCACACTTGCTTCCTGCTCCCCTTCTGGGAGTTCTGTGCAGTAAGGAAACCCCTAGAAACTGGAGAAACATGGAGGTTTCTAGGGCTGGGCTGGGTGGTGGTGGGGGATGCTCTGTGAGGCCAGGAGGCCTCTGTAGCTAACAGCGTGTGTGCAGTCAAATTCTGCAGGAGAGCGATCTGGTTTAACTGTTCTTCAGTAATAATGATAATAATGATAATAATCAGTAGCCCACAGGTAGGGACAGGAGCTGGCCTCTCGTGCCTGGCCTGCACGGGACCAGGCCTGACTGACCAGTGAGCTGTCCTGCACAGTGGGGCCCGGGCAGAAGGTTGGGGTGCAGTCGCGCGTTTTGCTTGAATTTCCACAATCACGCGTCGTGCATATGGATTATTCAGTGCATTTTCTCTCACCTCCTCATCAGTGTATTTGTCCTGAGAAGCATTTATCCTTCTACACTGGAAAGACACCTTTACATGTTAAAACATTCCGTCCCCAGAGACAGAGACAGGCAGAGAGACAGACACAGACAGATAAATAAAGAGGAAGCTATGGAAACACAGTGACAAGATACTTTTTATTGTTTTTGTTTTGTTTTCCTGGTTGAGGGATCAAACTGAAGGCTTCTGCACTGAGATTCATTTCTAGCCTTTTTACTTTATCTTCTATTTTATCTTGTCTCTTATTTATTTTAATTGTAGTTTATTTCGTGACAAGGTCTCACGATGTCATGGCGTCCAGACTGGACTGGGATTTGGCACCCGCCTACTCAGCACCCTGAGTGCTGGAATTCCAGGTGTAGCATACCAGGCCCAGCTAATATAAGAAAAATCTGCTATGTTTCATAACACAGAAAACTAAAAGTGCAAGAGCTGCCAAAATCAACAAAGAATGCTTTCCAGAGTATGCACAATAAATGACATTTAAAAAGGAAAAAAATCCACAAACCAGTAGAAACTGGGAAAGGAAGAAGCTTCAAATTTCACATGTGCAGGCACTGGGTATCTATAAAGTTGTTCATCCAACGTGGTTTTCAAAGGTACGAGAGTAAAATCCAGCCTGGTGGTCTGGTGGTCACATCTGCAACTCCTGCACTTGGGAGTCTGAGGTAGGAGAAGCACAAGGTAGCAAGCAGCCTAGGCACCTCAGCGACTTGGTGTGACACACTCGAAATATTAAAGAACAAACAAACAAAAAAAAAGGTTGGAAACGTACCTCTGTGCAAAGGCTCCGTGTTCATTCAATGCTGCAAAAAGAGAGAGACAGTCAGACAGAGACAGATAGAGACACAGAGAGATACATAGACTGAAACAGAGAGAGAAAGACAGGACAGAAAGAGACAAGGAAAGGAGAAAGGCACATAAGGCACAGCACAGGTGATTCAGTGTTCATCATGTCAGAAAAAGAGGAAAAGAGTGCGACAGTAGCAGACACTTTTCATAAAGCGGAAGCACAAGATTGCTCTAACATAGCTGATTACGTGGCTTAGTCAGTAAAAACAATCTGGAAAACACTTTTTAAATGCGTAATAAAAGGAAAATTAACCTAGTTTGCCAGCTTTTTATTTATATCCTCAGGACCATGTACCTTGCCGCTAGAAGTTTAAATGTAAAGATAAACACTCCAGCATCTTGTGAATTACCCACTTATAGTATTGGCTCCTTTTCTGTTTTGAGATTTGACCATATTTACTGTTGGTATTATTAGCTGATTTATTTTCCTACATGTTTCACTGTGTATCATTATTACACAAGATTATGTCTTTTCAGTATTGATAAACTATTGCTGGGGAAGCCATAACAAACTCTTATATCTTTAAGTATATTACTTTAAATTACATTTAAATATTATGTAATACAATATAATAAATTAAACATTTTTATGTGTCATTAAATAAAAGTCTATCTCTATATTCATAGTTCAATTTTGGCTCCGTGTTGTATTTATTCTGAAATTATGGTCACAGACGACCACAGGTTTCATCAGATTTCCAGAAGTGCCAGCCTGGCTTTCTTAGCACGGCTGGTGGGGTTCCTTTGGACCCCCTCACAGTCAGGCTTGCAGGCGTCTATTTGATACAAATAAGACTGGCAATCTCACAGCTGTTATTGTCCTCTGCTATGAAGTCACATCAGTTAGAAAGATTTCAATCTTAGGAATCTGTGACTATAGGAACAAATAATTTCCTACCAAACTTACAGTGGAAACAAATATATTTTCCTTTCACACTTATTTTAAACATAAGTTGGCAGCTTATATTACCCTGCATAACTAGCATGAAGGTTGTCTCCAAGTCTATTTACACTTTTAGATATAAACAACAAGTAAAAATATTCATTTTTACCTCAAAAGGCAAGATTTCAACTTTGGCTGAAATTTTTTCAAGCTATTTCTGAAAATGAGAAATGTAACTGTGTTTAAAAATTCTCTAAGTTTTATACTAGCATATATTGATCATATTTGTTTGTATTTATATCTCAAAAATGGTTAAGTTCATTGTCAATTTATTTTTTCTCTTGGGCCAATATCTTTTAAATTTTTTTTATACTTACATAGCATGGGAAGATTCAAATAGTCTCGGCCTCAGATGCTATACAGTCACTTCTGTTTTTATAATCATTACTTCAATCATTACTTTTTGTTCTCATTCTACTGGCCTATATTCATCTCACAGGTATTGGTACAAGTTGAGTAGGATTCTGGGTCTGGGAGTCCAACTCTAACTCAGAAGTCTGCTCTGTCACTTTCAATAATGTAACAGTCCAGAATCAACAACTGCAGGTAAAAATACATCTTACAAATGAATGGATCATTTTATGCCACAATCCCCCAAACAGCACAGTGCAGCGACTTCTACAGGGCATTTCCCCAGCACTGCTTGCGATGTGGAGCTCGGTGTATGGGCAGATTGCACCCCGGTCCTCCAGCACTTTACAGGACAGACCGCAGGGTGAGGTCTCCAGACAGAGCTGAGGTCTCCACGAAGCCCGGGGAGCTGGTTTCTCACAGACACCAACAATCAACGGAATGATTTTACCTTATCAGCATCCATCTATCTGTTTGTAATATCTTCTTTCTTGATTATGAAATTTCAGCTGTTCTTATTCATCTCAAACAGATGCCTTCTAACACTGAAGACTTTATACAGATTGATACGTGTTTTAGAGCTTTAAAACAAATGCTTTTAACTTTTGATTAGTACGTGTCTGTGATACAAAGTACACACCCTCCTGGTGGGCAGCTGGTCCGGCTCAGATCCGGTCCGGACCTCTCCCTCCACTCCCTCTCTCCCGACCACTCCTGCCACTGCTTGGCCCTTCTCTCTCTCTCATAGCAACAGCAGCCTGGGGCAGACCTGGGTAGTTATCCATCCAACCACCATTCCAACAGCTTCGTTAGGAACAGAAACCATAAAACTTCAATTCAGTGCAGAGAGGCAATGTGCAACGCTAAAGAAAGAAAATGAAAACTATATTTCAAAGACTTTCTTCTGCAAGGCTGTGCCACAGGGCAAACATCGGTCCCAGAGCCGGGAAGGAACCCTGAAAGCTGTTACAGCAGCTGGGGGGGTGCCCTTCCATCTCCACTTCCTTCTCAGCGGCCCCCAAGCTGTGCTCTAGATTGCAGGAGGGAGAGATGTGGGTTGGGCTCACAGACACGCTCTGCCAGGCAGTGGCCCTCGGAAGAAAAGTCAAATCCAGCGTTGTGAAGGCACTGTCTGCTCAGGTTTCCCATGTGTCACAGTTAGAATTCCACACATTTGCACATTGCTGTCTTAAAAGGTAGTCGAGCTTCATAAGGTAAAAAGTGCGATGTTTTATTGGCTGCACGGCGTGAGGGCCGCCGAGGATGTGAGGGTACTCCTCCTCCTCCAGGCCCGCCTGCCTTTGCTTCCCACCTGCCCTCTCACGGTTCCCATCCAGGACGACTACTGGTCGGCTTTATGTCCCTGCGTGCTCTCCTAAGGAACTGCAAGCGTTATATTTTCTGGAGCAGTTTGTAAAATACTGCCTTATACTATTCATCCTGGACTGCTGACTCTTTCAAGACCGTTTATCATTACTCATTTTCACTGAATAGATATATTTTCACATTTTTTGTTAGTTGTTTTGTTTCCTTATTACTACTGAAAATGCTTTACATATTCAGGATAAAAGTTCTTCATTAGGTACAAAATATGCAAATATTTCCTGCTAGCCTGAAGCCTATTTTTCATTTTATTAAAGTGACTTTTGAAAAATAGCACTTTATGAAGTCCAAGTTATGATATGCTTCTTTTATGAATTATATATTTGGTCACCATAACCACAAAGATTTTTCCTATGTTTTGCTCTAGAAGTTTGGCTTATATATTATAGTTTGGGGTTCAGTTCAGTTTAATCTTTCTATATAGTGTGTGGTGCAAAGTTTATTCTTCTGTATGGAATTCTATTTTCCCTATAACATTAATCTGTGATACATTATTATTAGTCTTTGATAACATTAATCTTTCTCTGTTGAATCTGCTTTTCCCCACTGACAAACATGAGCTGATGGTGTATGGATGGACTGTCACTGTTTTCCCTGTGCTGTTAAACTGACTTCCAAGGGTTTACCTAGGATAGTTTGAATTTAGATGTGTTTGGGAATAACTTCCCTGCACATCTCTGTATTGCAAACCCCATGTGCCTTAACTTGTTTGGACTCCACACTCAGGTACCACGGGGACAACCTCAGTCTCTCTTTGCTGCTCTGCGGAATTTAAGGCTGGATGGGTCTCTGACTCATCTTGCTGGTCCTCTCTCAGGGAATACTATCCTTTGTTTGCTGATGTTCACTGTCTTAAGAACATTTGTTTTAGGTATTTTGTCATCTTGCGCTCTGGGCCTTTTCGTTTAAGGTTAATCTGGTCTCTGATTCTTCACAATGATTTGTCATGCAGCCCGCTATTCAAGCTCTGCTACCCATGGTCTTCTACTGACCAGCAGTATGACCTTTGTTTTCCATGTAGTGAGGATTCCTCAGTATCTCTTGTCCACTAAATACTCCATTCTAGCTTTCCAGGAAAGTGCAAATATTTAAAATGTTCTTCTATCAATAACATTCATTTGAGAAGGCAAGGAGTTCTCTTTTACGTTTAGTTCAATCTTTAAATAACAGGTTTTCACACAGGATGAATAATTCAAGGTGATGATTCAAATACATGTGTAGCTTTTTAAGATCATAGGAGTCAAGGGATGAAACTGGAAACTACATTTTACAACATTCTATTTTTGTGACTTAATTATGACCTACTGTTGCTATTTGACCAACACAAAACCTCAAAGCAAATGATTTTTCACTATCTGTTGCAAAATTATAAGTTAATAAAAACCAAGAATCAGGGTGTTTTTGTTTTAGTTCCAGAGCTACTACTAATTATGTGGGTGCGATTACTAATTATGTGGGTGTGATTACTAATTATGTGGGTGTGATTACTAATTATGTGGGTGTGATTAGGGGGCTCCATGTAAGGTCTCTTCTGACGAGAGGAAGAACTCAGTAGAAACCTGTGGTAGGAGCTCAGTGGCTTTGCAGCAGGCAGGGAAGGGCGGCCACTCTCGGGTGACTGTGCCCAGGTGTAAGACGCCCTCCTCCACAGAGACAGAGATCTGCTGTTTAAATGAGAGCAGGGACACATTCAGTGCTTCCTCACAACAGGCTTATATTTTTGTTCATTTTTGCCAGTTTAATTTATCCTAAGCTTTTATTGCCTTCAAAGGACCTGTTATTTAATTTTACCCTAGAAGAATTGACCTCAACATATTACTTCTCCAAGGAGATATCTGAACTCTTCTTTCTCATTTGGGTTTTAAAAACTGATCTGCTGTGCAAGGGATCACAAATGCCAGCTTGGGAAAGTTACTGTGGAATCAAAGCAACTTCTTACAGGCCGGTGAAATCATGTCACATAGGAATTTACTTTAATGAAATGTGACTTCCTTATTGATCAGAAACTGTATTATGGCAATATACTACTGTAAGACTTTATGTTTTCATGAAAATTAAGTTAATTTCAGACCCTATAGCTAATTATACATGTTTTTTAAATAGAAAGATTTAAGGCTTATCATAAGTAAAAACTTAAAAGATAAGATAATAAATATGTAAAAATAAAGCAATAAATAGGGAGAATCTCAAAAGTGGAACCAACAGGAGGTCGCCAGCAGGAGGGAACTTAGTGAAGCTCTGATACCGAAAGGCCTAGGAGGGAATCATGTCCTTCGAAGATGAGACACTGAAAACCCTAAAAGTCAGTGTGATCTTCGTCTCATTAATTGGCTGACTTTGCAGAGAAAACTGAAGACTCAACAGAGGGAAATAGCAGTGCATCCTGAGAGAAATACCCCCACCTGCTCAGCTAGAAATGAAGCTGCTGGAGCCCTAGGCAGGTAGGAAGAGTGAAACAGCAATTCTGATTATGTTTAGTGACTGGTCGTGGGCTTTTGCCCATGGCTTTGCTGAGGTCTTGAGGTCCTTTGCGCAGGTGGACTGGAAGATATTTTCCTGGCTCAGACTCAGGCCTCAGTCATTTCCCGCTTGTAACCTCATCTCTTTCACCACCCCACCCCCGTCTGAGTCCATAAACCGCAGCATGCCCTTGCCCTGGCCCTTTCTCTTGCCCTTGTGATGGGATGGCTCTGTCCTCTGCAGTACCCGCCGCACCTGACCCTCCATCCCGCACGGCCAACTCAGGGAGAAGGGCAGACGCGAGGCGCGTACAAGGGCCTGTGTTTGGCCCCTTGCTAAGCCACTGCTCTGAGCTATGAAAAGCTTCGCTGCTGCTCCCACTTGGCATATTGTAGCTCTACTAAGAATTTTAACACTGGACTTCCCAGTTCTTTTTCTAGTTCAGTGAGCTCTTTGTAGTTCTGAGTGTTATATAATTTATATCAGTAACTGATATCCTTCAAAACAGAAGACTCAAGCTCAGATAGGGTCAGTGACAAATTCTACCGAATGTTTATAAAAGAAAGAACTCAAATTCGCCACAGCCTTCCCCAGAACGTGAGTGGGGAGGAAATGCTTCTTAACTCATTGTATGAAGCTAATGATACCTTTTGATGAAACCCATACAAAGTCATTGCAGATATAAAACTACAGACCAATACGAATACAGAAATTAGGCATGAATAATCTCAATAAAATAGTAGTAATTAAATTAAACAATAGACACAATAATTATAACACAGGAAAGAATGGAATTTATTTCTATTTCTAGTCATGTGTGGTAGGTAAGGTAAGAGATTCACTCTGATGGCCCTGGCCCTACTCAAGCATGGGACAGCACCCCATGGAGTGTGTCTTGGTGGCTCATGGGCATGTGGCCTTGGGTCTGTATTTGGCCCCTGCTCCCTTTCATCCTGGTCCCCCTCCTTTGCTCTGCTCCCTGGTTGTCAGACCAGGGTAGCTTTGCCCACCACCCCTGTCTTTGGGCCATCCAGCCATGACCTGAAATGGAAACTGTGTGCAGATGAGACCTTTCCAAGAAAAATAAAAATCCTGAATAATCCATCAGTCACTGAAATTGAAGAAGCATTTAAAAAATCTGTCAACTAAAAAAATAACCAAGGTCCTGCTAGATTCACTGCTGAATTCTAAAAGAACATTAGAGAAGTTCTAACACTACTATTACTCAAACACCTTACAGAGATCAAAAGGGCAACAAAACTCCTAAAGACATTCCTGGAATCCAGCATCACTATGATGCCAAAACCAGAAAAGGAAACAACCGCAAAAGAGACCAAAGGCCAGTCTCTATACCAGCAAACAGAATACAGAAAATCATCAAGAAGCTTATACACCACGACCAAGTAGAATTCATCCCACAAATGCAAGGATGATTCAATATATACAAATCAGTTCATACAGTATACTACATAAACAAAAGGAAGAACAAAAACCACATGATCATCCCAATAGATACAGAGAAGGCACTTTACAAAACTCAAGAATCATTCATAAAAAAAAACTTACAGGAAATATGGGTCTTTATCTCAATAAAATAAATCCACCTATGACAAACCATAGCCAACATCACACTAAATGGAGAGAAGTTGAAAGCTTTTCCTTTAAAGTCATAAACAAGGCAAGGAGGCCTACCATCACTGCTGTTTGATATAGTTCTAAAAACATTAGATAGAGTGATTACACAAGAGCAAGAAATAGGAAGAGACAAGGATAAAGAAAGAAGAAGTTAAATTATCATTATCTGCTGATGACATAACGCTTTACATAAAAGATCCAAAAAAAACTCCACCAAAAGACTCCTAGATTTAACAACCAAATGCAGGAAAAACCTAACAAATCAAGTGAAATAAGTGAAAACTATACTTGTCTGATAAAGGAGGTTGAAGAAGATATCAGAAAATGAAAATATATTCCCTGATTATAGATAGGCAGAATGAATAGAGTCAAAAAACCATACATTATTGTTAAAGAGATTTAAGGCAAAACCAATCAAAATATCAATTACATTCCTTACAGAGCTAGAGAAATAAATCCTAAAATTCATATGGACCTAGCAAAAGCAAATCTAGGTAACAAGGGCTAGCAAAGGGGTCATCACGATTCCAGACTTCAAGTTACACTACAAAGTTACAATGGTAGCACCAGCATGGTACCCATGCACACATGTGGGCACACACACACATGCACTCACACACACACGCATGCATGCGCACACACACACACATACACACAGACTCAAGGATAAATGAAACAGAATAATAGAAGATGCACAAACAACTTCAGGCACACTCAGCTACATTATCTTAGACAAGGGACTAAATCCCTTAACTGTGGGAGAGATAGCCTCTAACAAATGATGGGAGAACTAGATTTTCACGTGCATAAGATCTAAGCCAGACCCATATCCTTCACTATGCACTAAAACAAAGTCAAAATAGATAAAATATGTAAACATTAACAACAGAAAAACTTAACCTCCTGGAAGGCAAAGTAGGTAACACTCTTGAAGATACAGGTATGGGCAAACAAAGGCTTTCTGAATAGATACCTGGTTGCACAAGAAATAATTCCAAGAATCAACTAATGAGATCTTACCAAATTAAAAAGCTTCTGCACAGCCATGGAAACAACCAACAGAGTAAAGAGTCAACCTACAGAATGGGAAGAAAAAAATTCAAGTTTCTCCTAAGAGAAAGAACTAATATCTATAATATACAGAGTTAATGAAAAAAAGAAAGAAAACAAAAAAAAAAAACTCCCCAAAACAATATGTTCTTTCAAATTTAAAGATCCACTCAAAAATGGTTGTCTGAAATAAAGAGATGAACAAATAAAGAAATTAAAACAGCCAATAGATATATGGAAAAAGGTTCAATAGTAGCGATTCAAGAAATGCAAATTAAAATGGTATTTAGATTCTGTCTCACCTCAGAAAGAAGCTATCATCAAGAAATCAACCAATAACAAATGTTGACAAGACTGTAAGGAAAATGAAACACTTTTTGATTGTTAGTGGGCACGTAAAGTGGTACAACCACTATGGAAACCAGTAATGAGAATCCTCAGAAAACTAACAATAGAAATTCCATTTGACACAGCTATTTCACTTAGAGGTATCTTCCCAAAACATTTACAGACAACATACCACCATTATGTATGCATACCTGTGTTTATTGCTACATTTTGGAGACAACCTATATGTCCATCAGCAGAAGAGTGGCTGAAGATATTATGCTATTTATATGCAATTGAGTACTACTACTGTGTCATTAAGTAGGGCAAACTTGAGGCCCCTGAATGCTTCTTGAGACCATAATGTTAAGTGAAGTGAATCAAATACACAAGCTTAAATGTCACATGGTTTCCTTATATGAGAAACTCTATATAAAATAAAGTGCAATGTAAAAGACAGGTAATAGGAGATGAGAAAAAGTTGTTGTAACACAGAGTGGACAATGTACCTAAACTTGCACTTTGATTTAGTATAATTGTCTTATATGTTTTATATCTTTTCTGGCCTATTAATCTAGTTACTATGTACATGTATGATAGTTAACTTTTAAGATAAATAAATGAATCTAATGTTGGCAAAAACGGGGTACTGGAAGCCAAAAGAATTGAGATGTGTTATACATGCCAGTTCCCCACAATGAATGTAATCTATGTCCTGCAAACACACATGAATAAAAATTTTAAAAACATTAAACTTTTCCTCTTTTATATCACAGGTATTAGGCATTGTATCATGGTAACGAGAAAGCTGACAAATACACATGAATTCCACACCGGTTCAGCACGCAGAAACAAAGTGCAACGTCATGATATTAACAGGTTAACGAAGACAGATGCACAGTCATTTTAATTGAAATGCAAAATAACACTTGAAAAACTCCAACACAAATTCATGTGAAAGAGGTCTCTGCATACTAGGACAGAGACGTTCCTGACTGAAGCATCTGTAAATAAATCACAAGCAATGGGAAACACTCAAACCCTTTCCCAGCAGGACTGTGGCGAAGATAACAGTGTTCTTTCTCTGCTCTCTCTCAGCACATTATGAGTGTAATAATAAAAACTGAATAAAAAGCATTAGTTTTGTACAGGAAGAAAAATAGAAATGTTTGTGTTTGTGTGTCTGTGCCAATATTTTTATTCAGAAAATGACAGAAACTAAAGAAATGTCCTGTAAGTAACAAGTGAGTGTTGCAGGTTTGTAGGATAACTAGACCAATGTGTTTAAGTCAAATGCCTTCTTATACATAACCAATGGACAGTTAAACAACTGGGACAATTAAAAAATTGTGCCATTTACAATAGTACCAAAAATATTCAGAAATAGATAAAACAAAACTTGTGTTCTTTATATGATGCAACACAAAACAATTTGACAAGACGTATCCAGAAATAGTGAATGGTCAAAAATCAGAATATTCAATATTGTTAAGGTGCCAAAGCTCCTTAACTTGACTTATAAATTAACCACAAGCTTAGCTGCTATTCCAGTAAACGATGTGTAGATAGTAGTAATATCCTCTAGAGGAAGAATGAAGTAGGAGTAACCACAATACCCAATTTCAAGTCTGTCAGGTCTCTGAACTAGACCCCGGCCCAGCTAGGAAAGAAAAACTCCCCCAAACAGATCTGTTATTCACGTCGGGGGTGGGGGGCAGTCACGGTGTTCATCAGGAAGCCAGCAGCTGCCCCACACAGCTCAACCTGCAAAGAGCTGGTTCCAGGAAGAACCACCAGGGACGTGCTGTGCCTGCCAGCACCCCTTGTACGGACTGTCACCTAGCCTTAGAGCCCCCACTCAGAGACCCGAAATTCCGATCCCCTCAGCAATGCCTCCTCCGCTCCTGACTGCCCCGCAAAAGCGCGCCCTCACCCCTCACTCAGGCTCAGCCGTCCTTTCCCCCTTGGTCCAGTCGCACCCAGTAGGCCGCGAAGTCCTCCCTCCCGCGTTACTTCAAACTCGCCTGCCTCAGTGGTCGCAGCCGTGCCTTGGTTTAGCCTAACAAAGCCTAAGTATGCAAATGCAGTCATCAAGAGAAGTTCACACTAGCAAAACAGGCCCGAAGGTCAGAGAACCTGAAAACCCAGAACACAAATAGGCTAGACAGCTATATAATGAATCTTTCAAAAGAATGTACAAAGAACTCAGTGAATGTAATGTTCTTTCAAGTACAGTGCTTGACAAATTGAATATTTATGTGTAAAATAAATTAGCATAAAGTTTACAGTTTTCACAGAAATTACCTGAACTGATCAAAGTTCAAAATGCAAAATTCAAAACTAAAAATTTGGATAGTAAGACATAGCAACAAAACCCAGATTACCTTTGTTTTGGTGATGAGATTTCAGATCGAGTACAAACACCACAACGCATGAAAAAATTTACAAGTTGCATTTTAGTAAAATTGCAAGTTCTTTTTCTAAAACATTAAGAGAACAGAAAGGGAAGAGGGGTTAAAGGGAGGCTGGGGAATGGTTAAAAAATAAACAAATAAACAAACAGACAACTTAAGGTATATCACGTCCAGGTACAATCAAATTCCCTATGATGAATGTGATCGTTGTATATGCCTAAATTGTCCCAATTAACTTAATTAAATAAAAAACATAAAATGATTAGAATATATACAGAAAGAAAGAGAGAGAGAGAGAGAGAGAGAGAGAGAGAACAATGCAAACCACAGTTAGGGTGAAAATGTTTCCAAAAGCTGCTCGTGGGAAACAACTCCGCACACAACATGCAAAACACTCTCACAGTACCTCTATGGAAAACACCCTGATATGAAACGTTCAAGCACTCTGCATACTCACCAGATACTACACGGAGATGGAAAATAGGAGACGAAAGACATTCAGCCAGATGTTTCTGGGAAAACCCAAACTCAAAGGAGCACTCAGCACCGGCAGGGAAGGGCTGCAGCCTCAGCAGCGCAATCCCGACGCCGGCCAGGCGGAGGCGCCACCCACCGCGCATCGGCTTCCGGAGGGGCGGAAGGTGCAACCCGCCGGGAAGACGCTGGCCTGGGGACTGCTTGTAAAATGCGCGGGGGTGCCCCTTCTTTACACTGACCATATGCTCGTAGGCATCATGACACGGAACCGTAACATTCTATTGGATAACTTTACAGGACCTCTTAAGTCACTGTAAAATATTTTGCTGTTTCAATCTGTGGGATTAAATGTAGTAACCCAGTGAGCATTAGTAAGTACATTTTAGCCATACTTTACATTATTTCAATGACTAATTTTTTGGAGGTAGAAATAATGGAAAAATAACTTGACTATTTAAAATAATACAAATACACAGATATGTATGGCTGTATCTACTGTGAAAGTTTGAGCTAACTGCAATTTCACCTAAAGTTAATTTGAATTTCAGCCTACTCTGTCCTGGAAAACACTGTTTTGTATCCTTTTTAAGTGTTTTTGTATATTATAGGTTACATAATTAAATTTCTTCTATTTGATTACATTAGTGTTGATAATTTTTCTACATTTACCTAATATCTTTATTATGTATAATTTTAATTCACTGCAATTTTCAAATCTTTAGCAGTTTTTGTGAGTGAGTCTCACTGTTTTTAAGCTGGCCATGAACTTACTATCTAGCCCAGGCTGCTTTGAACTGAGGGCAGTCTTTCTGCCTCAGCCTCTCGAGTGCTGGGATTATAAGCATGCCTAGCTAGTAATTCCCCATTTTACTAATTGTTAATTAATGAAAAGTCTTCCACTGTTCCTTTGTAAATTTTTCCAGAGCTTTTATTTTATTAACATAGCTTTAATTTTTCTCAGAGTTTGCTTTTCAGTAAGATATTAACAAAGGACAGCACAATTAAGAGTAATGGTTTTTTCATGTGTGTGTGTGGTTCTGGGGATGGAACTCACAACCGTGTGCTTGCCAGGCAGGTGCTTATGCCGCTGAGCTAAATGCCCAGCCCCAAGAGTAGTGATTTGCTTCTCAAAAAAAGAATGGAAGAAAAACATGATCTGATAGAAATTGTTGTAAAATCAGTCTGTTTGGTTACATACACTTCAAAGACATAATGCTTTAATAATTGCCAATTTGATAATTTGCAAAAAGTTTAAAATACATCTTATTTCATAATATTTAAAACCAGATCTCATTTTCAAACCAAACTTAATCAATAAATATGTGTCCTTGAACAATCTGTGTAATTTTCAAGGGACTCTGTTTTTACATTTAGCAGAAATGACAGAGAGTGATAGAGTCTGTTCCACAGGCTTTCCTGAGGGACCAACATGCTAGAAAAGCACATCTGATTTCCATGCTGTGACAAAATTCCTGGGAAAAGCAACAGAAAGGAGCAAATGTTTATGCCAGCTCACAGTTTCAGGGATTCGGTCCATGGTGTATGGGCCTAAGAGAAACCTTAGGCAGAGAGTGTGGTGAAGGGAAGCTGCTCACCATGGTAACCAGGAAGCAGAGAGAGAATGAAGCAGCCGGAGAGAAAGGGATGGAGATTCAATGCAGTTTTAACTCTCCTGTGACTTGTTTCAAAGTGTGGAGCCCCAACCGCTGCACTGCTCGGCTGTGAGTGAAGCATTCTGCATGGAGCCTTCAATGGGTGACCCTTCTCAGGAAGCCCTCAGGACCAGTCACCTGCTGGAGGCCTCGTCCCTTCATGTGCTGAATTTGGACTCTATCTTTGAAGCATGCATGTTGGGAGACCACACATACAAGACTGTATTACATGTAGAGACCCCTAAATAAATGATGCTTGTTGTACTGCTGTTGTTGGCATTAATGGTGATGATGAAGTCTAATATAATTGCTCAAGAATTATTCAGCTGCATTAAAGTGAAACTGATAAAATTGTACAAATCCACAATGTATACAAAGGGATATGTACACTGTTGAGATATGCAGGGATCATTGCATGTTTCTAATAACAGTGTATGCATTACCAACAAGAGAAGAATATCGGTACAAAATCTCGGTGGAGATTCTGACCCTTCCTTAGTTTCACTTCCCCCATCTCCAAGCAGGTGATGCCTTTCAAGGTACACTGTACCGTGCCTTTGCCACATATCGTGCCATGCACTGTCGTTCACATGATCATAGCTTGTTGCCGACAAGGTTGATGCTGCCTGAATAATCAGACTGAGGAGGTGAATAATTCTTCATCTTTGAGTCTCTGTACTGAGACTCTGTCACTTTATGAAGGTTAGGATCCATATGCAATGCACTTTTAAAGGCAGAAGGATATATTATAATTTGCCACAAAAATATAAACAATTTAGTGATATGAACATCTTATAAGATAATAGAATATATTTGATGAAATGAGAATGGAGATAAGATAAGCAGTAAGAGCTTTATAAAGATCAACAATAATAGAAAAAAATCTGCACATCAACTGTAGAATTAAAAAATAAACACAATGCTGTCAAAACACAAAATCAAGGTGATGTTACCGTCTATGAATTTTAGAAATTGTGTCAATGCTTCACCAAGGAAATTGCCATAGATGAAGGTGATCATAGTACTTTCAAGATATATTATAGCTTAATTAATCATCTTGTCATAGTGAGACACTGAGGAAGTTAGTTTGAGATACTATATAATCTCAAAACCATGTTGGTTAAAGCCGGAATGTTTAGTATAACATTAGTACAGTTGCATTATATACCAAAAAGAGATATGGACACACTTTAAGAGCTACAAATATGCGTAAGCTGAAATTATTGCTCTTTAAACTACTTATATTTGGAAAAGTCACAAGGGAAAAATTCCAAAACTCAGTGTAGCTCTGTGGTTAGGTCTCAGACTCTGGAACCTGCAGATTAGGTTTGAATCTTACCCTGCTTGCTGCCTATAGTAACAGTGGTGGCAAGTACAGCTTAGTTTTGCTTTCATAGTTAGGGTCAGAACCCAGGATCTCAGATTCGCTAAACACGAGCACTACATTGAGCTAGGTCCCTTGCGCTCAAGTTCGGCTTTTAGGGCTTGTAGATGACCTAAATTTAATAGACAAAACCTGTATTATATTTTGAGAGAGTAAGTATGTTTCCTACAGTACCTGAAAGACGGAGTAATGATTCAGACCTAAAATAACCCTTGTGTCCCCAGGTGTCTCTGTGTAACTGATGGGCTAAAAATGCCCCCCCACCAGAACCCACCAAGTAGGCCATTGGTGAGGTCCCTTCTGGACAAAGCAAAGGGATAATGAGAAAGGAAGACCCTCCTGGAAGCAGAGTCAGGAGCTTCACAGAGCAAAGGCACTGCTTGCTGTAGGGCAGGGCTGTAGGCGGGAGAGTCCTGCCTCAGCCCTCACTGGAATGTCTGCCCAAAGGCATCTTGGAACTTCAGAGCAGCTACAGGCAAGAATTGCTTTCTCTCTTCCTCTCTGCTCACCCAGATGAAGGCGTTCTTATGACTGAGGAGCCCTGCTATGCCAATGCTGACTGATTAGATGAGGGAATGAGTGAAGAGAAGCAAACTCCTGCATTTATCCGTGAGATTCTAGCTCAAGGAGAGGCCACTTCTCCTGCAAGAGATGGCTGCACAGCACAGCCCAGACTTCTCAGAAGTAAACTGGTGACATGATGTTGTCGTTGGACAGGGATATTAGGTTGTTTTTGTGAGGCAAAGTGGGTATGTTTTTATAACAATGGCAAAGTATATTGGAATTAGTGGAGCTTATCAAATATTTTTACCCTACTTTTTGGATACATGGGTAAACTCCCAACTTGCACTACCGGGGTTGTGTCCAATACATGATATGTGCATTAAGCTCCGAGTTTTCTTCTGGGCCAGAACATACATTTGCTCATTTGAGACCCTTCAGAGCAGCAAAACAAGCAGTAGTGTGCAAGAGTGTGATGTCTTCCACACCTTGCAGGGCCTAATGACATCACGGACCTTGTGAGCGCTGTGTTAACTGAGATGATATATGATAGATTGATAATGATGAAACAGATGGTGATACATAGGTGTGTAGGTTTCTGTGTGTGTGTGTGTGTGTGTGTGTGTGCACAGAAACAGAGGTACAGTCAGCTTACTGTGTCTATAGGTTCCTCACCTACAGGTGCAACTAATTGGGAATCAAAACATCTATGTCTGCTCTGAGAATGTCTAGATTGCTCCTTGTCCTGATTTTCTGACCTGCAAAGTGTGACAATGATTTACATGGCCTTTACATTGCATTATGTATTATATTTAATCCATAGATGACTTAAAATGTGCAGAAGGATGTGTGTCAGCTACCTAAAATACTGCAACATTTTATACAAGGGACTCGATCAACCTCAGTCCCCATTGTCCCTCCGTGAGATCTGAGAATGCCTCAACCGTAGGTGCAGAGGAATGACTATGTGTATAGTGTGGGATAAATATATTTGCTTCTGTTTTAGGCTGTAAATTATCTAGAGTGAGATGCAGAGATACCAGCATATAAGATGAAGAAGTTTTATTACACATGTAGCCAGTCAGATTTATCAGGTGGAATAAAGACCTTTTCGGAGAGGACTATAAAACTGCTAGGCTTGGCCCTGCCCAGGAAGGATGCAATCTGAAAGCCAGGGCAGACACCGGGCAGTGCGGAAACCTGGAGAGATGACTCCCAAGAGCTGGATCCAGGAGTGGGGAGAGACAGAGACAAGGACTCCCAATCGAGGAAGCTCAGTTAGGAGGACCCTGCCTCAGCAAGATGGGAGGGCACCTGGGAGAAGACAAACCCAAAAAACCCCACTGGGTGAAGTTCAGGCTGGCAGAAAACTTGCAGCAATCCTCCTGCCTCAGCTTCCTGTGTGCTGGGATTGCAGGCATATGCCACAATCCCTGGTAGCTGTAATGCTTTCAATGAAATGAACCCATTTTCCTTCTATGTGTTTTACTTCTTTAAACTTACACTATGGCAACTGGACACATAAATCTAAACATGTCAACTTTTTCTCTCTAGCTTTGAATCTATTGGCTAGAACTTTCTTTATGCAGTTTTCACTTAATCTTTACTAATAATTAGAATACTCAGAAGATGGCACGCTCTCATTTTGGTGAGCAGCTGAAGTGGTGAGTGGCTACTTTGCTGGGGACACACATCTGACTGCTGCAGAGTGGCTTTGGGCCCCTCTGTGTAAGTCCAGGCTCTGAGGGGTCAGCCATGAGCTCCTCTGCCAGGCAGGTAGCAAACGTTTCCTTTCCTGCTCTTCTGCATCCCAGGCCCTGCTGGCCATCTGACTACCCATCCAAGGACTGATGGAGCACTGTGCTGCCCTGAAAACCACAGTGTGAGTTCTGGGGCCAGTGCCCTTCTTCCAGCGAGGTAACAATGCTTCTGACTATGTCTGAGCTCTGCTCCTGCCTCAACTGGCAGACTGGATACAGCCGTACTGGCACCAGTACTGGCACCAGTACTGCATCTGGTGCTGCTGAGATCCTGAGGACCCCTGTGAGGCTAGTGTGAGGAACTGCAGTGGCATTTGGAGAATGAGTTTCAGGTACAGTAAAGCTTGTATTAAGTGGTTTGGGGCTTTGGATCTTCTTAGCAGGCGCTAATGATCGGCTCTTAAAAACAGTGATCTTGGACCAGGGGCTTAGCATGACACCAGTCCCTAGGTTTGATTCCCTGCACAGAAACAAATGAACAATCATCCCAAAAAACAAAAATAAAAACAAAGAATCTCCAAAACTCATTATTTGTGTTATAGCATTTTAAATCATATGTGACAATTTGCATTATGAAGTATGAAGAATTTTCTAAGGTAAACCCCTCTGGATAATTCAGACTCATCACAAACTTGTGGAAGAAGTTTGTGCAGATTTGCAGCAGGAAGTAGTCAGATAGATCGCATCCCTTTAAAACTGCAAAGTCTGTGACCTGGGAGGTCAAAGGGATGCTCTGGGAAGTGTGTCTGTTTTGAATTAAACTACACAACAAATAAATGGATTGAGTTTATTCAAATTAAAAGAAGCAAAAAGGCAGCAAGAGGACAGAGCAGCTGTCTGAATAGAAGGATCAAAGATAAAATCCTCCCAAATTTTCTTCTCCCATGTGTGGAAAGTGACCTGCTAGTTCAAAATCCACATTCCCACCACACCGTCTTTACTGTCCTGTGGAATACAGTAGGTTAAACAGGAAAACATCCAAATCTCAACTTGTGTTAACACTGACATGGAAGAGAATTCACAGACAAAATAAGTACACTGTGCATGATTGCTCCAGTAGAAAAATGGTAAATTTGGCCTTCAGATTTGAACAGCAGATGACCCCGTGACTGCCTAACTGTGCTCCATTCCAAAGAGGTGAAATGAGGGTGGAAAGTCACTGGGGAAGCTGCATTTAATCCGATGTTTGTAGATGTAGGGAACAAGAAATAGATTATGAAATTCTAAAGTTCTTCTGTCACACAGGAAGAGAACAGAAATATTATTCTCACAAAGTAAAATTATTTATATTTCACAATGAAGGATATCAGTCCACAAAAGCTCACCTTCACCGAGATTTATGGGAAGATATTCTCTATGATTCAACTACAAGGAAGATAAAATTCCTTTGCAAACTTTCTTGATGAAATAAATTTCTTACATAACATTTTCCTCTAATTTTACTTTGTAAACAATAGTTTAAATCTCCTGTGAATATTTCCATAAAATTTTCCAGAACATTTCAACTTTGCCATATAAATGTTAATAAAGCACTAACAAAATTTGATTCGCTACACAAATGAATAGAGTTATATAGGCTCAGTGGAAACACAAGAGAATTATTAAATTGTCTCCATATGTAAGTTTGTTTATATGCTAGTTTTTATAGTACTTTAAACTTTATTCAGGCTGTTAGTCACTAAAATCTCCTGCTACACATATGAGGGTTTAAAATTAGCCTAACTCATTTAGAGATGCATGTTATTGTTATTGTTGAGGTTTTGTGGTATATTACCAGATTTATTATACTTTTTGAAACATAAACCACAATACTCACACAATATTCCATAAATACAAAGATGGGCAGTTACACAGAACACATACATGCACAACCCCAGCCACCCCAAGAAAGCACAGTACCTGTCTGACTTCCATTCACCACCAAACCTCCTTTCTTGACAAATATTAAGTCTATTTCCACCTAGCATATAGCAGTTTCATATTTTCTCTGTGGTTATAGAAACTGATGAAGATGTTAATATTTTGTATAATACTAATGGATATATTCTTTGTATCTAGTGTGGTCTTTGCCTCCTCATCCCACTGGTTATACATATGCACACATGGAGTGACTGTGTGTTCATTTTTACTCTTTCTTCATACTCAATATATGATAATATTGCAACTGATTTACAAATTGTGCTATAAATATGAGGTATTTTTATTTATTATGAAAAACAATGCTTTGAACATTCCTTCATGTATCTTTTAGTACTCTCATGGTAGCATTTATTTTGAATATAATTGTGGAATTGGAATTGTTGAATCTTGAGTATGAGCCTTCTACTCTAGTGGATATTAGTAATCAAAACCTAAAGTAGTTATACATTAATATATGATGTACTGAAAAATTGTACATTAGCTTATATAATATAGTGTGGTTTGGACATATGTAGTATCTAATGCATATGCATTACACATTACTTATACCAGTTGATATTCCCCATAGCAGTTTAAAAAACAATTTACTCCAAATTTCTCCATAGTTTGGTGTTTTCAGTATATTGGATCATTAATCTTTTAATGGAAATTCAGTGGCATTTTATTTTCTCATTTAATTATTAAATGATATGTGTTAGTGGGATAACATAATGTCTCAATAGATGAATAAATTTCACAGTTTAAGTCAGATAAAACATAGCTATTTCCTGAAACATTTATAATCTCTTTAGAGTGAAAACCTCCTAAGTAGGTCCTATGGCTTTTCTTTCTTTCTTTCTTTCCTTTTTTTTTTTTTTTTTGGTTTTATGAGGTAGTCTTGCTATGCTAACCCTGAACTCACTTTGTAGCCCAGGCTGGCCATCCTCCTGCCTCAGCCTCCCGAGCTGGGAGTACAGATGTGCACCATCACACCCGGCTGTGACCCGTGGCTTTTGACAGGAACAGCTCCTGACTGGCGTCTGCAGTCCCCTGACTGTGTGACACACCCCACGCCCTTCCTCCCGTCCAGCGGTGCCTACTGCCCAGGACAGGTGCACCTTCCCGCACGTCCTCCCCGTGCACTTCCGGCCTCTGGTTCTGCCCGCACCTAATGAACCCAGCGCTTGAGAGTCCACACACTAGTGAGGTCCTCGGTCCTTGTCTCTTTGCACCTGGCTTGTTTGACTGCCTGCAATGATCTCCAAGTCCACCCACGCTGCTGAAGATGAGAGTTTTCCTTCTGTGGCCGGAGGGCACCCCCTTGTGGACAAGCACCCCTCTCCTGTGTCCACTAGCTGTGAAGAGTTTGTCACTCTTTCTTGGCTACTGTGAACTCTGCTCGCAGTGGACACAGGATTTCATGTTCCTTGGATGTGTGAAGACGCCTGAGTTGTGCAGTCTTTCTACACTGAGTTCTTTGGGGAGCCTCGGTCCTGCTACCCTAAGGGCTACACTACTTTCTCTCCCCAGAAGCGCACAGGGACCTCTCTGCTCCGCGCCCTCACCAGCGCTTTCCACAATATGCTGCTTATTAATAATCACTGCTAAGTGAGTGAGGCGCTTTCCCAACGGTTTTAGTTAGTTGTGTTTCCCTCAGGGTTAAAGATGTTGAGATTCTTTTCCTATCCCCCGGGCCACTTGCATGCTTTCTGTTGCAAGGTGCATACCCAGGACTCCTGCCGACGTTACTGTCATTCCTGAGAGTCTGGGGGCTCTCCCTGTATTCTGGGTACCAACAGCCTCTTGTCAGGTGAAGCTCTGGAAACGCTTCCTCCCATTCGATAGGCTGCACCCTCACAGCAAGGAGTATTTCATTGTAGCTTTTAAATGGAGATTTCCTGATTGCAATGAAGTTGATTGCAATTTGGGAGGTGAAATTGAAAAAGTTACATTTCATCTTGAACATCAATCTTGTCCTAATTTTGAAGTGATGTGACTACATTTTATACTAAAATTATTCTTTTTAAAATTAATTCTGTTGGTAGAATGTCGATATAGATACTGATCACTTTCCTCATGGGAATCTGTACCTGTACAGGACATATCTTAATTTCTCTTTTTGCCCATTCACTCCCCTCCCATCAACCCCACTTCCTGCCCACAAGGCTTTGTTTCCCTTTTATCCTTCTTTTACCTTTTTTCTTCATTTCCAAACCCCCTTCCTAGTTACCCTTTCCTTTTGAATAATTTCCTCTTGTTTCACAGTGTTTATTGCATATATTTGTCCTTATTTGCTCTTTAAATTTCTCCCACTGGGGAGACATTGAGATATTTACACACGTGAGTCTGATTTATTTCACTCTATAGTCTCAAGGTGTATCCATTTAGATAACAATGTCTCAAGTTTATCCTTCTCTATAGGGAGTAGTACTATGTTTTATTTATATATATATATATATATATATATATATATATATATATATATATGTGCACAAACAAACAAAATCTTCTTTAGCTACTCAATGGTTGATGGTCACTTGAGTTATTTTCAAGATTTAGCTGCTATTATAAACTGTACTGTTATAAACAAGGTACACATATATCATGTGGTATGATGTTTTTAATTCTTCCAGCAAGATACCCAGAAAGGGAAAAGCTAGGGAAAATGGGATCTCTAGAATGAGTTTTTGTGGAATCTCCACATCAATTTCCACAGTGGTTGCACAGTCTATACTCCCACCAACAATGGAGAAGAGTTTCTTTTTCTCCACAGCCCTGCCAGCATTTGTTATTGTTGGTTTCCTGATGGTAGCCATTCTTTCTGGGGTGAGATGAAATCTCAGCCTTATTTGAATTTGCATCTCTCTAATAACCAGTGACATTGAAAATTTCTTCATATATTTGTTTGCTGTTTGTATTTCTTAATCTGAGAAGTGTGTGTTTATCTCAGATGCCCACTTTTGGATTGGGTCTTTAAATTTGGGGGGCTGATTTTCTTCAATTCTTTCTATGTTCTAGATATAAGTCCTTAGTCTGAGGCACAACTTGCTAAAATTGTTTTTCACTTTGTGGGTTGTCTTTTCATGCTATTGGTGATATCTTTTGCTGCACAAAAGATTTTTAATAGGATGAAACCCCAGTTATTGATTCTTTGTAGAAGTATCCATATGATCAGGGTTTTGTTCATGAAATCTTTGTTTATGCCTATGTCTTCAAGAGTTCTAACCAATTCTTTTTTACACCAGATATAGTGTTTGTGTTCTCATCACTATATTTTGATCCATTTTGATTTTAGTTTAGTGCATGATGATTTATGCGGGTCTAGTTTTAGTCTGTGGCATATGGAAAAGCAGTTTTTCTAGCAACATTTATTAAAGAAGCTGTCCTTCCAGTAAAGGTGCTTGGCACCTTTAACAAAGATAAGGTGGCCAAGTGGGTTTGGAGTTATTTCTGAATCCTCTATTCTGTTCCATTGATCCTTGGGTCTGTTTTTTTGCAAGCATCATACTCTTCTTTCTTTCTTTCTTTCTTTCTTTCTTTCTTTCTTTCTTTCTTTCAATCACAGTAGCTTGTGGTATAATCTGAAGTCAGAAATTGTGATGCCCCCCCTACCTTGCCTTTGTTACCTAGAATTGTTTTTACCTATTCTAGAGCTCTTTTAATTCCTAATGAATTTTATGAATGTTTTCTTTAGTTCTATGAGGCATCCTAATGGTATTTTGATCGAGATTGCATTAAATCTATATAACAATTTTGGGAGTATGGCCATTTTTACTATTATTTTTTTTCTTCCCATGAGCAAGCATGTTGTTGCCAGGGACTGCAAGGAGAACAAGACAATACAACACACATAATTTATAGTCTTATTATATAATAATCACACAAAGAGTTAAACACAAGAAGTACAGGAACTGTCCACACACTAGAGATCTAGAAAATTCAACTGGCTCCAGTGCAGTACCCTCAACCAGCTGGCACAGATCCTTCATGACAATGTCCTGCATGAGTCCAGTTGAAGACCTAGAGCCCATGACAATCCTCCAGTGGGTCCAGCTGGAGACCTAGAGCCCACAACAATGACTTGTGCAAGTCTGTCTCATGGCTTTGCACTGGGAAGGCCCAAAGGCAAATGGTGGAAGTCAGAAGGTCAGTGCCAGTGGGGAGAAGGGTCTGTGCCAGTTGGTTGAGAGTGCTGCACTGGAGCCAGGAAGCAACGCTCACAATAAGAACCAGGGCTGAATTGAAAAGTACCACAGCCATGTTCAGCATTGGCAAGGTCCTGAGCCCCTCTAACTACGAAGGCAGTGGGGTTCTTATCAGGAAGCCAGCATGAAAAGCTTCTCCTGGAGACTGAACAGCACCATCTTCCCCTCTGGAGCCAGGAAGCGATGCTCAAAGTAAAGAACAAAGCTACCCTAAAGTGAACCATTCTCAGTGACAAGGTCCCAAGCTGCTCTAATAACAAGAGCCAAGTTTACATCGGCAAAGCCAGCATGGCAAGCTCCTCTAGGAGAACCAGCAGCTCCAAACCTCAACGCCTGGAGAACCCACAGCGCTGCTTCCTTCCTCCGCTCTTCTCCGTTCTGTGCTGGCGACGGTCGTCTGTTGGACTCTTTGCTCAGCACGGTGCTGCCTCCGTTCAGATGTGTCTGAGTTCACCATCAGTTCCCAAGCCCCACACAGGGTTACCTTTTCATTGTCTGGTGTCTTCTCTAATCTTCTTTTTTCAGAGTAATTGAATTTTTCAATGTTTGGATCCTTTACTTCCTTTATCAGATTGATTCCTATGTATGTCATTGTTTCGGTGCTATTGTAAAAGGTGTTATTTCCATAATTTCTCTCTCAGTGTTTGTTGTTTGTGAGAGGAAGGCTATTGAATTTTGAGTGTTGACTTTGTGTCCACCTATGCTACTGGATTTGGTTATTGAATCTGGAAGTCTTCTGGTGCAGTTTTGGGCTCTTCTATGTAGGGTATCATTATCATCTGCACATGATAATTTAACTTCTTCCTTTCTTGTCCTTACATCTTTTATTTCTTTTCAGGTCTAATTGCCCTGGTTCATGTTTCCAGAACTGTATTGAATGATCCAATATTCATAGACTTATATTGCATCAGTTTTATACTGATTGTAGAGTGAAAGCTTTCAGTTTTTAAACATTAAGTATGATGTTGACTGTTTGCTTATTGTAGATGGCTTTTATCAGATTGAGATAAAGACCAACTATTCCAATTTTCTGTAGAGTTTTTTAACATTTTATTTTAAAGCAAAACAAAAAAAACAGACTAAAAAACAATGGTACAGAATTTCAAAACAACATAATAGGAGATTAACAATGGTTAATATATTGTGTACTGTTGTCTTCAAAGTAGTTGCTCAGATTACAAGATATAGGCAAGAAAATGATCAAGCAATGAAAGCACAAACTATTGTTTTGATGAACTAACAGAAATTAGTAGTATGATTATCTATTTTGTATATATATGTAATCTTTTCCATTCTTTCCTTTTGAGCAGTTTCTTCCCTTTCACTTTCAAAATATCTAGCGTATATTCTGAGTATTATTTACCCTTTAATTTTTTAAATTAATGAGACTATGATGTGTACACATGCAAATCTGATTTATTTCACTTCTGTAGAGTTTTGAACTTGGTCAAACATTTTAATTGGTTTTGAACTTGAATCATGAATGGGTTTTGAACTTGGCCAAACATTTTAATTGAGATGGTCATGTGGTTTTTGTCCATGTCTCTGTTGATATGGTGTATCATATTTATAATCTGCATCTGTTGAATCATCCCCTTGTTTCTGGAATGAATTCCACTTGGTCATGATGTATAATCTTATTGATGTTTTGCTGCATTCTGCTTGCCAGTATTTTATGGAGAATTTTTGCATCTATGTTCTTAGGGGGATTGGCATGTCAGTAGTTTTCTTTTTTGTTTGGGTTGTTCTCTTGTTTTGGTAGCACAGTGATACTTGCTTCCAGAAATGATTTTGGGAGTATTTATTCACTTTCAATATCATTAAATAGTTTGAGAAGCAGTGGGATTAGATCTTCTCCAAATTCATTGTAGAATTCAGCAGTGAATGTGTTTTAATTACTTTTTCAATTTGATTGACTGATATTGGGTTATTTGGTATTTTGCGTTTTCTTGATTCAGTTTTGGAAATTCATAAATAACTAGGGATCTTTCCATTTCCTCTTTGTTTTCCATCCTACTAGAAAGCATATTCTTGTAGTAAACATTGATGATCATCTGGATTTCCACAAAAACTACTGTGATTTCACCTTTATCCCTCATTGCATGAATTGAGTCTTTTCTCTTTTTGATAAGGTTTGCTAATGGTTTATCAATTTTATTAAATATTTCAGAAAACAAAATCCTCAATTCATTGATTCTTTGTAGTTTTTTAGTCTCAATTGCATTAATTTCTGCTCTGATCTTTATAATTTCTCTCCTCAAATGAGCTTTTGCTTTGTTATTTTTCTACAAGTTTCAGGTTCAGTGTTAGGTTAATATGTTTATTTGAGCTCTTTGTATTTTTCTGACATAAGAATTCACAACTATAGACTTTCCTCTTAGGCCTACTTTCAATATATAAGTTTCAGTATGTTATATTAGTATTGTCATTTAATTGTGGATACTGTGTAATTTGTTCTGTGACTCATTAGTTGTTCAGAACAGTGTTATTTAATTTCCATGTGTTATTAGAGTTGTGTGGTTTCTTTTGCCATTGATTTCCATTTTCAGTGCACAGTGGTCAGAAAATAAGCATGGGATAATTTCAGTTCCTTTGCCTTTCATGAGGCATCTGCATATCTATAGGCTAATATGAAGTCTATTCTTGAGAATGTCCCATGTATAGCTGAGGAGAATGTGTATTCTAATGTAGGGTAGAACACTTTGTAGATATTGACTAAATCCATTTGTTCACAGGTTTGATACAGTTCGGATATTTCTGATATTTCTTTGTTGATTTTTTTTTTTGTCTATTGGTGGGATATTAAGGTTCCCCATTACAATTGTTCTAGTGCTTATTTGATTTTTTGTGTCTGTTAATATTTGTTTTATGTAGTTGGGTGCACCTGCATTTGGTTCATGTATGCTTAGGATTGTTATCTTTGCTTCTTGGAGTTTTTCCTTAACAAGCATGTAGTGATCTTCTTTTGCCTTTATTGATCAATCTTAGCTTGAGATTCACATTATCTCGAAATGGAATAGCTACCCCTCTTTTTCTGTTGATTTTTGTACATGGAATATTATTTTGCATTCTTTGACTTTCAGTCTATATATTTCTTTTTAGTTTCTTATATACAGCATATTGTTGGATCTTGCTTCTTGTTGGATCTTGCCAGTCTGTTTCTCTTGATTGGTGAATTGAGATCACTTACATTATTGGTTATAATTGATATATTTGTCTTACTCTTCTCCTACTTTTTTCTGTTGATGGTACCATGTTTTTCCTCTATTTAATTGCTTGCCTTACCTGATTTTTTTTTTCCTATTGGTGGTGTTTGCATCGTGATCTTCATTGTGTCTTTCTAAAACATCCTTTATAGCATTTTGAAAAATTGTTTTTGTGATCCCGAATTTCTTCATTTGCTCTTTGTCATGGAAATATCTTATTTTTCCATTGATTTTGAAAGATGGTTTTGTGGGGTACATCAATCTGGGGTGAAGATTGTTTTCTTTCAGGGCTTAAAATATTTCACTCCAAGTTCTTCTTGATTTGTTTGTGTTGAGAGGTCTTCTGTGTTTCTAAATGGCTTTCTTTTATAAGTGGTTTATTTCTTTTTTCTAACTGCTTTTAATATTCTATTCTTTTGCTGAGTTTCTGAAGTCTTGATTATTATATGCCTTGATATACATTTATTTTGATTGTCTATTTGGAGTTCTATATGCCTCACTTATTTGTATGTCAGTTTATCCATGTATGAAAAGTTTTCTGCCATTATTTTTGTGAAGAGTTTTTTATGGCATATGCACTGTCTCCAGCTTTCTCATTGACTCAGGTCAATCTTTGTTGTTCTTTGCTTCATCCTGCACCTGTTGGATTTCCTTTTCTTGGTCCCTTTCTCATTTTAAAACATTTCTCTTTTTGTGGTCATGTCACAGGGTTTACAAGGGAAAGGATTTAAAACAAGACACATAATTTATAAGATTATTTTATAATACTCCCTCAAAGAGTGAAATTTTATAGTGTGCAAGAGATCTGTCCACATACTAGAGACCCAAAGAGGCCAGCTGAGACCTTGAATCCTATGGCAATATCCTTCACCAGTCCAGCTGGAGGCGGACAGCACACAATGTGTCATGGAAGTTTGTTTCAAGGACCTGCACTGGGAAGGCTCAAAGGTCAGCAGTAGAAGCTAGAAAATCTGCACCAGCAAGATGAAGGACCTGTGCCAGCAGGCTGAGGATCTGCACTGGAGCCAGGAAGCGATGCTCAAGGTAAGGACCAGAGCTCCTCTGAAAAGAACCAGAGCCATCCTCAGCCATGGTGAGGTTCCAGGCTCTCTCATGATGAGAATAGCTGAGTTCTTGTCAGGAAGCCAGCATGACAAGCTTGTCCAGGAGAATCAGCAGCACCATCTTCCCTCCAGTTCTCCTTTTATGCTGGGGGCTGCAGTCCTGAGCTGGGCCTTCCACACCCAGGACCACGCTACGTCAGGTCAGCTGGGCCTTCCACACCCGGGACCACGCTACGTCAGGTCAGCTGGGCCTTCCACACCCGGGACCACGCTACGTCAGGTCAGCTGGGCCTTCCACACCCGGGACCACGCTAAGTCAGGTCAGCTGGGCCTTCCAAGGCCATCATTAGTTAGTCCACCCCAGGTCAGTAATGGAAAGCCTGTCTTCTGGATCTGATATTCTGTAATTGCCTTCATTCAATCTGCTGTGCATACTTGCAAAGTAATTTTTAGTGTCCTGGATCTGTTTCATCTTGTCATCTTTCATTTTCTATTTATTTTGCTTAGTTTTGTTTTCTGTAATGATGCTTGTAGATTTCTTTTTTAAAAAGAGAATAAAATCAAAAAAAAGAAAACAGAATAAAACTAATCAGAACTGAGCAATAAAAGAGATACAGGACTTCAAAACAAAATAGGAAATCAACAATGGTTGCTGTAATGGTTCTTGTTTTCTTTAAAATAGCTGTCCATACCATCAGACATAATAAAATCAAAATAAAAGAACAAACCCAATTAAAAAAAGAATGAAAGCATTATAAGGCTTCAAAACAAGATAATAGGGCATCAACAAGGGTTACCATAATATATTCTATTATCAAAATAGCTACCCAGAGCATCAGGCACAGTAAAATCAAACAGAACAATACAGAATTAGGTAATCAGTGCAGGCAGGGAGAAACAGCCAGACTTACAGGTTTCTTACTATAGACAGCTTTATTACTAGTATTGAGGCTTCCCTAGGAAATATCTATTCCTCAGAGATGTCTTCTGGGTGTAAGAGGTTCTTGGCCTTTCTTTGTGTCCGTCCCAAGAACTTGTCTTCCCAATGTAGTAAGGAAGAGAAGTTGCTAATTATTTGGCCCAGTCCCCATCATTTGATACTGCACTATTGTAATGGTTAGGACCCCAGACACTGTAGAGAAGGGAGAAAAACTGATTACATGTATATCCTACTGGCTACCGTAGTATAATTAGCAGAAACAATAGCATCAAACACAGCCTAGAAACTAACAATAGTAAATATTAATTTTGTACCTTTAACCAAAGGACCAAGCTCTACAGTAACACAACAAAACCCAACATTATTCGGGAAGTTGGATACATACAGTTGCCCCTTGGTAGAGTGATTTTACCCTAGGTGTGTGTTTGAGGAGGATTTAAGAGGGACCAGGAACAAAATAGAGAGATGAATGAGGAGAAATATAGTAGAAGCAAAGCTGTAGGGCAAAGGATGATCACTGAAGTTCCGGGAAACTGGGGAAGAGCACAGGAGAGAAAGAATGAAAGAGAAAACACACCAGTAGGATTCGTGCTGGGTATGGGGCTGATCTTGCCTTTGGGTGTGGGGCTGGGACTGGTCTTCAGCTGGCAGTGCCCCGAATGTCTGCCTCTCCTTACCGTGTTTGTTTCCATGGTGCTGGCCCAGCTGCTGTGGTGCCGCCGAGTGCAGACAGCCTGGGGTTACCCCAGACCTGTGTGCATTTGGCTCCTTCTGGAACCTGCCCAGCTTCCTCTTCACACCACTGACTCCTCTTACATTCTGGCTGCGGGGAGGGGAATGCTCCTGTCCTGCAGTAGGACAAGACTGGTTGCCTGCCTGCACCCCTGGGCCATGGCCACTCTGCTGGTTGCAGACCAAGGGGACACTTGCAGCCCTTTCTAATTAGGGCTAAGACTGGCTTTTGTCAATCACTGGAGAAGAGTCAGGGTGGTCCCAGCTCACAGATCTCAGCAGAATCCCCCAGTCTGCTTCCCAACTGCTGGCTGGCCGTCTATTTCCACTGGATGGCTCTTCCCCCATTCTACCTGGGGACAGCAGTAGTGACCCGAGGTTGCTCTGCTGCTGGAGTGCACCCTACAGGCTTTGAAATGAAACTGTGGCCCCACACAGCAGCTTTTGCTCCACATCTTGAAACAGGACGCGGTGCACATCATTCGCCAACTGCTGGTTCTGTGGTGCCCCTGGGTACACAGTGTCTCCTGGTCTCAATGTTGCTTCCAGCTTTTCACATCCACTGGGATGTGGCACTGTGCCATGCCAAATATATTTTTCTTAAACATTTTCTGAAGTTTAATCTACAGTCTGGATACTAGTTCAGTTTATTTTTATTACACACTTCACAAGCATGAACCCCAATTTTGTGGCATGTAGCATGTTATTTCACTTTCTCGATCAGCCTGGTAAGTCAAAGTTCCTAATTCCAACTTATTCTTACTATGCAATGCTTTCTGTAGGGAGCAGCATGATAGCTTCATGGCTGCCGCTCCATCTCTCCCTCCTGTGGGCATCCAGTGCGTCGGCCTACATTTCCCAGGATCCTTTCGCCCCACCCAAGAAATGACAGTGACCCATCCGTAACTTCCTGCCCCCGCTTCTTTATAAGCCAGGGACACTTCCTCAATAAACGAGGTTTGATTGGAAAACTT